>WHSE01000149.1:0-48192 GCA_012295165.1 Asparagus setaceus
GTGTATAGCGTTGGCGCTAACTTCATCGAATAGGAGCGAGTCCCTTTCGATGGGAGAAGGTCAGTGATCCTAACCTTCTTCATTTCGGTCCTCACGTGTAAGAGTGTTGATTTGGTTTTGGAGGTTTTTAATATTTTCAATTTAGGCCTCGTCTTGATTATTTGGATGTCTGGACTCAGATAGAGAGGAGATGACATTTTTGGTTCGGTGACTCCTTATCGAGGGAGATGTCAGCCGCCACTTCCTATTTGAAGTGCTAGGTACAGGAAGTGAGCAGCGATTGTTGAAGCATATTTTTGAATGCATTCGAAGTGCTCATCAAATGCCTTCTTTTGGGCCTTAATCCGATGAATAAGATCATCGATGGCTTCTCTATTTGTCATGTTGGCAGTCCACTCTAGCTCTTGCCTTGAGCTAGGAGTTGTGCTTGATGCTATGGCGAGTTAGCATCAGCGGTGGGAGGATTATCCACGTGAGTTAGTTGAATGGGCATCCTCACGGCCGGGCGTCGATAGGGCGATTAGTTACCTCTCTCAATCTAGTATGCGAATAGACACCATTGGTCTCAAAAGTATGCTCCCATGTCGGAGAATATCTTTGATTTGATAGGCTATCATCATCATCTCCTTCTTCTAGTGTTACACTAGTCATGTTAAATCGGGAACTCTTGGGGATCGAGGTTGAAAGTCGCCTTGTTCTTGAGATCAGCATTCTTTGTTCCTAAACTCTAAAGGTTTGGGGAATGGGCTAAGACAAGCAAACACCGCTCTTTGATAGATAGAGACTTACATAGGCAATTGGTTGAACTACCAAGGCCATCTCCTTTAGGGCCAAGCAATCTTGACATTATTGTGGCCTCTTTTGAAGAGTAACTCCCTTAAGTCGGAGAAGTATCAACAGTTATTGATGTGGCACTCACTCTTCTTGAAAGCAACTTCATCGTATCGGAGGAAGTTTCTTTTAGACTTGGCCTAAAATTTCTTCTCTACCCTTAGGTGTGGCGTCGGGTTGGGATAATTATAGCTGTTAAGTGTATCAGGTTGGACGTGTTGTTGATCATGCATTTCGGCCGGTGACCGGTCACTTGAGGAGTGGTGGGATGGAATGTCGAAGGGCACATCGCTTGGTAGGCGATATCGACGAACAACGCCATTTGCGGGAATAGCGGTGTTAGGATAATCAAATAGTTCAGGGCGTATGAGTGTGACGATTGATTGATATAGACTCGCCATGGTAGGCTACTACCCATCGATTATTCTAATAAAATTAGAGCGTCTGAAAAGGATCGGCCGTTGAGGGGCGTATGAGTGTGGCGACTAATCGGCGGCGTCATTTGCGAGAATAGCGGTCGCGGACTATCGAGTGATTGTTAACATGATAGTTATGTGGACCCACCATCTATTGAGGATTGGAGAATTTATCGAAGATGGTTATTAACGATAAAATTTATTGTGTCGGGGGCAACTTTGAGACTTCGCCATCCTATTGAAGAGGATTGGAGAATTTGTCGAGAGGTGATTGTTAACGACAAGAATTTGTTGCGATCGGGGCAACATTGAGGACCCATATCCCTTGAAGAGGTTGGAGAAGTTGTCGAGGTGATTGTTATGATAATGGGAGTGATCGGCATCTGTTGAAGAAGAGGCCGGTGGAAATTTAGAGGATTATCATAGATTTGGTGCCATGATAATCTTGTGGTCCTACTTGTTTAAAAGTTTGAGAGTGGGAGAGTTGGTTGTCGAGGTGGTTGTTAACATGACAATTTGGTGGGCCTATCGTCCTATTGAAAAGATTGGCGGGAGAAATGTGATCTTGGTCCTAAGCTGTTTGAAGGTTTGACCAGGTGGGAGTGAGTAACATAGGCGTTCAGAGTCTTAGTGTTTCCTCTGAAGAGTGGTCCTCGTTCATGGAAGGAATCGAAGAGGAGAATTATGTCATTGGTCTATGGTGTGGAAATTCGACCAAGTCGGGGTAAGAATAGTTTAGCCTCATGCACTAGTTGGAGGATAGGGGCGGTTTAACCTCGTATACCAATCGAAGGTTAGGAAGGCGGTTTATACTCATGTACTTGTCGGAGTCTGGCAGTTGTAGGAGGACTATGGGTAGTACTTCTTCAGGAATTTGCCATTGATGGGCATCATGATCTTGTCGCCGTTTGGCTTGATGAGGCGATAGGCCCCGTTCGAATAGACTGTCTCTATCACGAATGGACCCTCCCATTTGGGCTGGAATTTCCCTTTCTTCTTGAGTTGAGGATCATTGGCCGTCGAGCGGCTAGGACCAACTCCCTTTACGGAAAGACCGGTGTTTGACCTTCTTGTCAAAAGCCTTAGAGATCGGGCTTGATAAAACTTCGATGTCTTTGTTGAGCTTCAAGCCGCTTCTCATCTAAGCCTCTAGTTAGTGAGGCAGCTGCCGATAATTCTTCTCATTCGACATCCGCATGAAGATGGGATGGGATCTGAATCTCAAGTTGTATCTGACCGTAGCAGTATACTAGCGAATAAGGCATGGTGCGGTGGGATGCGGTTGTGATGCGATCGCCCATAAGCTTTCAGAGCTTTTCATCAATCAGCTTGCTATGGGATATTAGTTTGGTCGAATCTTGATGATTGTCTTGTTGAAGGCCGGCTAAGCCGTTGGTGATGGGTTGTATGGCCGTGGTTGATAGGTTATGTATTACGAACTTTTCCGCGAGCGGGTGAATCACGAGACTAACGAGCTGCGGTCGTTGTCATGGATGATGCGCCTCGGGGCGTGCCCATATAAGATATGGTGTTTGATGAACCTTATCACACAGGTCTTGACTTCTTGCAAGGGATTTGACCCATTTGGAAAAGTAGTCGGTTATCGCTAGGATGAGCGATGCCCTTTGGCGATGGCGGAGATATTGGCGATGACATCCATGCCCCATGTTTTGAGTGGCCATGAGGTGTTGTTGGATCACGAGTCCTCGGGCGATTGCCGTATGTAATTAGCGTGGATCTGACACGCGTGGCAGTGCTTGGCATAAGCCATAGCGTCACTGATCATCTTGGGCCAATAATAGCCTATTCTCGTGGCGGTCCCAAAGTTTGGGTCGGTTGGTGGTAGCGCCGGTACCATCATGGGCTTCCGTAAGGCCTCACATACATGCGGTGCTAGACGCCGACATGCCGTCATCGACTTCGATATAGCGTCTTCGTCATGGTCGAAGTAAAATCTTGGTGTCGCGTCTGCCGAGCGAGAATGTCGCTCCTTAAGGTCTTGGGTAGTATCATGTATAAGACATAGTCGATGATCGGAAGCGCTAGTCTCTTGGCTCGGTTGGCTTGTGCCTTGGTGAGTTGTGTTCACCTGCGTAATGCAGTCGAAAAGTAGTCGGCTTGCAATGGTGGCGTGTTGGCTCGTCCACGGTGGTTGAGCCAGTTAGGTACATGCGAAGCTAAGGCATTTCGTCGTGTTCTTGGAATGGAGCACATGTTTGATGTAGAAACTATCGAGCGACTTGGCTGGATTCGATAGCAGCTCGATGACATGGGATCAAATCGTCGTTCGACTTCATATTCTCCCATCATCACGTCGGCGATAAGTGAGAATCGCCATAAGCCTCGAGGTGTTTCCTCCCATCTCCTTGGCGAGGTTGAGTCAGATGAGTATCGCGTTGTACTTTCATCATTCTTGGAACATGGCTGTTAGAGAGAGGCTTAGGGTAATACATGGTCTTGTGGAGAGACCAAAACCACCCCCACTCATGCAACGACAGACCCGTTGGTCCCTACTCGAGATGCGCCATCAAAAGACAGTCTCCAGATTTCTTCTTGTGAGGTTGTGTTGACCTCGTGGGTTTCATCTGGCATGTCTTCGAACAACTCCGTGTTTGACCCAAGCGGGTGGCTGGCCATGAGGTCGCAAATTGCCTGCCCTTTAACGGATTTCTGCGGCATGAAATGGATGTCGTATTGGGACAACAAGAGCGCCCACCTTACCAGGCGCCAATTTAGAGACCCGGGTTGTGCCATGAAGACTCGGATAGGGTTCATCTTTGAGATGGCATGAATAGTTTGGCGAGCGAGTAGTGTCGCAATTTTTGAATTGCAAACACCGGGGGCGAGCACTCCTTTTCAACCATGGAGTGCGTGCTTCGGCTCCTGCAAAGTCCTACTCGGATAGTATATGCCACCTTTCGTGCGGCATTGTCATTTTGTGCTAGGAAGCGGCGAGGAGTGCTCCGTTCGCCGCCCATATCAGGAGCTTCCCCAAAGCTGGAGCCGCCGGGCGGGTGGGTTTGCAAGATAATTCTTGATCCCGAGCGCTGTTGGCAAGCTTCGTCCAGTAAATGACACCCCTTCTTCATCGGTTTAGAGAAGGGTTGGCATTTCCCAAAAGATTCGCGATGAATCTTGGATATATGCCAAGCGTCCTTGCGGTCCTCTCAATTCCTTGAGATTTACGGGTGGTTGGAGTTCTTGGATGGCTCGCATTTTGTGGGATCGGCGTAAACCCCTTTGTCGTGATGGCCGAAACCAAGAAATTTGCCACTTGACATCTCTAAGAATAATTTACGTAGGGTTCATCTTTAGTCGATGTTTGCGCGTAGTATCGAACACCATTCTCGGATCTATGGTGATCGTTCTTGTTACAACTTTTCGCGACCAAGTCATCCGCGTAGTGATAATTTGTCTTTCATAGATGGTCTTGGAAGATGGTGCTCATAAGCGTCGATAGGTAAGCCGGCGTTCTTGAGTCGAATGGCATAGCCGTGTAACGATATATCCCCAGGAGTCTGAGCGAAGTATGTTTTCATCTTCGGGTGCATTTTGATTTGGTTGTACCCTAAAACCCGTCCATGAATGACATCCTTCGAACCCTTGCGTGTTGTCGATGATGACATCTGCGATGGGCAAAGGGAACTTCGTCTTTAGGGCAGCGGCGTTGAGGTCCCTATAGTCAATGCGGTTCGATTATGCCATTTTCTTTAGAACCCGAATGATGTTAGCCACCCAATCGGGATCTTTGTTCTTCCACGATGAAGCCGCCTCTATGAACTTTTTACTTCATACAATCGCTTCCATAATCTTGGTGAAACCGTCTTTCTTTTGCTTGATGGGTTTAGCGTCGAATTAACATTAAGGCGGTGCATGGCGTCGAGGATCGGTGGGCATGTCCTCATAATTCCATCTTGAGCGTTAACATATTTCTTGATGAGAGATATGAGGTCTTCCTTCTCGGGGAGGTAGGCGGCCCGATAAATATGGGTTTGGAATTGGCCTCATCCCCATATTTATCACGGAGGATTTATCCTCGATTAGGCTCGCCGTTGAAACAACCGTTCCATTGAGGCGTTGGCGTGGCGGTCAATGCTCCATCATGGCGGGATTTGCTCATCCACTTGAATCTCGGCGGTATTGACCATAGTCATGTTATTTGAGGCTCGTGAACCGATCTCGTCGCGATGTTGAATCCCATCTTTGAGGAGGCGATGATTGATCCTCTGGCGAGCTTTTGGTACCTGTCAAAATGGCGGCGATTCGAGGAAGAGGAGGCATAACCCTCGGGTTACGTCATAGTGTCGTCGGGCTTCCCTTAGCGTGAGCGGTACGGGAGTTTCCACGCTGCTGCGTAGTTCAAGCCTTCTTTGTGGGCGAAGTCATAACCCATACCTTCCATCATGCGGCTTTGTGACTTTGGCGTAGTATGTGAATTGTGGGGGCGTTAAATCGTCTCGAGTCATCCCACATCATATCTTGGGGGTAGGTCAATCCTTCAAAGATGATTTCTTGTTGATAATCACCGGGTGGGTATGACAAAGGCGACTGCGATGACTCAATCATCAGCCCACCGTGATAAATGATGAACATGCGGGCAAGTCGCGGGGAAGGGTTGCTAGACAACCACGAAATCGGTTATCGAACTCCTCCCGGTCGGACTACGGACTAGGCGAGGCGTAAGCAAACTCAAGACCTCTATTGGGGTGAGCTCATCCGCTTCATCCGTGTTGGTTATAACAAGGCCTCGTGGCCGATTACAATGGGTTCAATGTCATTAAAGATAAGGCCCTCGTTGTCCTCGGACTCACGGTCGCCTCATTACACTACGGGTCCCGGCCGGTGCCTCATGACCGATTGAGTCTTTGTAGAGCAAAGAGTCGGTGAAATAATTCTCCACCCTTTGAAGAACGTTTATCGGCGAATCTTTTTTCACTTGACCATTACCGTCCGCGTACTTTAGGCATTGATGCAAAGTGGATGGGGCGATCTGATGCCACGGATCCGCGGTCGACCCAATAGCATGTTGTAGGAAGGCTCTGCGTTGATGGCGTAGCGGTTACCGTCTTCATATTGCTAGGCGGCACTTGGCGAATCTTTCCAAGCGGTCGCGTCCTAGTGGCGTTGAAGCCAAAAATAGTGGTAGTCGTTGTAGACAACCGTTTCTGAGGTATCCCCAAGGACTTGATAAGCTTCAAGGGGACAATGCTCAAAGCCGATCACAGGGTCCACTTGGATTCTATCCACCTGGAAGGCGAGCATATCGAGTGAAGTAGAGGGTCGGTCATGAGAGCGTCTTGTTGATGAGCACATCTTCAGGGGTGAAGGTGATGCAGGGGATCTGCCGTTTGGATGCCTGGCAGCATTGTGGACACCCTCTCTCCGCCTCTCCTTTAGGGATGGGTGAAAAGTGCGCGGTTAAGGCTTCTGAGTCGGTCGGGGCCTCTCGTGAGAGCCCTCGGGTAGACTTTGATAGGCGAGGGGGCTCATACAAGGTGATCTGGCGGGATGTTAGCTAGTTGTGCGATGCGTCAAGCGAAAGGGCAGTTGCTTTCGAGCTTCGGTCTGTCGGCATTTGCTTGGGGTCTTTGGTGGCGATCTGCCGGTGTCGCCAGGTTTTACATTCTTGGGAGGATAATTCTTAGCGAAGTCCTTCCACTGCCGTGGCGAGCACGGTTGCCTCTTCATCGAGAGTCGGTGAGGGCTGCTACCCTATTCATCTCCATCAGGAATTGAGAGCGACATTCTGAGTTTACCCCTCCGTTTGACCTTCTGCGTTGGCTTGAAGTCCGCTGCTGCGTCTTTGAGGAGGTCGGGGTGAACCACATGACTTGTCGATGGTAAAGTACGGTACTAAACCCTTCTCGCGGTTGTAAGGATCGGTATTAATGATCCTCGGCTACGCCTTGGGAGCAGACGCGATTTCTCTTGGTCGTGAACCCGAGGAGGCCCATTCAATTTCAAGGTGACCATGTTGGTGGTCACCTTCTTTGAACCTTCTCCTTTTCAAAACTCACGCATCAAAGAGCTTGGAGTTTGTCCTTGAGATATAACACTTGGCGGTCGGATGACCAACAAATCGGTGAAATGTCGCGTGGTTTGGGTCATCCGTCTTGCCTTCTTCGAGCCTTGTGACCTCTAGAAGCTTGATCCTATTGCTCGAGGAAGGAGGTGTGGTAGGCACTCTTCTCTCGGTCGTTAGTGCTTTGCGGTATTTGCTCAAGCGGCTTGGATTTCTAGCGTTGCGCCGTCTTGAGGGGGATTAGAATCAGCGACCATGGTCTCCTTCCCCTTTGGGGAGGGTTTACGCAAAAGTCGGTTCAAAAGTTTCCTACGTCTTTGAGGCTCTTGGCTTCCGGATGCTTAATCATGTTTTCTACACCTGCCTTGGCGAACAAGTTCCTTCCATGTTCGAGGTTTCCGGCGCCGATCTTGGACAAGATCTTGTCGAAAGGTTATTGTGGCACATCTCGATCAATGTGGTATCGGAGACCTGGTCCGGCAATCTGATGTGACGATTCACGAACCTCTTCGAATCGTTGATCGATTCCATTTTCTTTTGCTTCTCGGCAAGTAGGGTCACCATCGAAACCGGTGTCATCGTCGAAGCGGGCCAGAATAGCTTTTCCAAGTTGGCCCATAATTTGATAGATGAGTTGAGCTTCGAAACCATTCAAAGGCTACTCCCTTCAAGGTGCCGATGAACAAGCGTGAGGATGGGATCATTCGGTAAGAAATCACATGCGGGACAAGAAGTAGTAGTTGTCTTTGAGGGATCCCTTCCCATCGAACTAGGTCAACCCATAGGCTTGAATTTTCTTTGGATAGAGGCGTATCCCACTCAATTGTATGGCGGACCACCCCGCTCGTTCATGTTCCTCACGGAGTTGAGGTCGAGTTGATTCTAAAACTTCGTCAAGGGATCTTTTGAGGATTTGCGAGAAGATCGGAGAGGCTAGGAGACAGAAGATCCTCTTCATCTCTTCAGATCGCGAAGTGAGCTCCGTTCTTGATTCTTCGACTCCTTGGTCAATTTCGAAGACCTCTTCTTCTTTTCGCTAACTGTTCCATCATTTCCTTCATGGAATCGGCGGCGGCTTCATTTTGGACAAACGCTTTTCAAACCTCTGGTCCACTGGTTGAACCGGTCGGTCATGCCAGCCTGGCGCCAGATGAGATGTTCCTCGAGCAAGCTTCATCATCATACCGGATGGAGTTTAACCATGTGTAGTCAAATGGGATGGCGTGCGGTTTGGGGCTGTCGGAACCTGGTCGCCTTTAAAACCTGGATCTTGAAGAATGCCGGACTTAGCAGTGCCCCGTCATGAGGCATGCGGGCGTACTCAGGATGTTGCTCATCATCGGCGGCTTCGTTTCCTCCAAAGACGCCCTGGTGAGGGCCTTGCTCTTGGATGTGGTGAGCTAGTCTTTCAATTCCCGACAGACACGCTGACGATGGCAGCCGCTGGATAAGTCTCTCACAATGGCAGGGATTAGCATCTCTTGTGCTCTTAGTCGGATGATCCCGAGATCTCACTGGGTTGATGATGACAACCCCGATGCGAAGGATGGTGTGCATTTGGATGTAGAGAGCTCAAGAGAACTCAGCGAGAACACTCTGGAATTTCTTCGTGTCTTGAATTTAAGCGAACTCTTCTTGTCGGTGAGATTCCGCTCAGAGCCGACCAGCCAGCCGGCAGCTTGTCGCCTCTAAGCGATGCTTCTGGATCAACTTCTTGCCTTTTGGTGAGGGCTTGCTTGCTTTGGGCACGATGGGGTTCGCTCGTCGGGCCGTTGGATGGAGAAGCGCCGTTTCTGCGGCTTCCTATCTGGCAATCGCCCCCGTCGGAATAGTGGCTTGATGAGCAAAGCCGCCGGTTTGGTTGTTCGCTTTGCCTTGGCTGGGGAGCTTAAGCGGAAACAGTTTAGGGACTTAGCCACCCGAGGCGGCTTCTGAGCTGAAGCTGGGCTTGCTGGTTTTAGCGCGCCTATTTTGCTTCGCTAAATAGGAACATTTCTTCTGCTGGAGTGAAGCTCGTTTGAAATGCCAAATCCGCCAATTTTGGAATCTTGCTACCCGAAGCCAGCTTGCGTATAGGTGGACTTCGCCTAATTGATCCGCCAAGCACCGTCGCTTTCCGTCGACTAAACTAGGCTTTCTTGAATAGCAATTCGGCCATCAGGAGATGGAGCTCTTGCTTCCCCTGTGAGGCTTCGTCATTGTCTCCGGTTTCTCTCTTAGGAGGAGGAAGTTATCGGCCGGGTGTGATCCGCAGGGCGAATCGTAATCCCCTCCATGCGAGATGCGTGGGTTGCTTGGCAGCCAGGCGATCATTCTTGGCATTGGCCATTCGGCCTTGGTTTGCTTGGGGAGATAGAACCCTGCTGGGTGCTTTGGGAGTAGGGCTTGGCTGGCCTCGGCTGGAGGTGGGCCACATGCACAACTTCTAGTATCGGCAGAAGCTTTACCTCTAGAGGAGGGAAGATAAGTACTCCCTCGCCAGCGATTGAACTCAAGCATGAGGGACTTCATTCATCCCTCCAGCAATGTTGTCAGTGCGCACCATTTCGGTTGAGAAGCGGTCTCCATGGTAGCCATCCTCCTGTTTTGTGTAAAATCTACTCGGTTTGTATTGGTGAATTGTTTGTTACAAATTAAGAATCACTTTGGCGAAGGCCCTTCTTGTTTAGCGAAGGTTAAATGCGGTAGCGATAGGATGCCTCCCTCGGTTCAGCTTTCGCTGCGGATCGATCGAGAGTCCGCGGTCCGGAAACCGATGCGTAGTAGAAGCTCGGCATAGGTTGAGTTGGTTCTACAGAGCTTGCTTGGATAGAGCTACAATGCAAGAGTTTGCAAAGAGCTCAAGAGCCTCAAATCGAGGATTGGATGGAGTCTACTTCTACAATCAAACTTTAAGCTCAAGGCCGAGCTAATGGAACAAGAGAGCAAGGTACCCTTTTGTCCTCTGCGGCGACTAGCCCTTCTCAACTTTTGCCGACCCCTTAGCGGCACCCTCTTTTCAACTTTTTAGCTTGCCTGTCTTGTTGGCCAAGGAGCTTATAAAGGCAAAGTGATGGCATAGGTCACCTGCTGACTTGTGGGATGTGACCACTAATGAGTGAGGAGCCTCATGCCCTCCTCTAGGCTGTGGGATGTGACCACTATAGAGTAATGAGAACTATGCCTCATCATTACCGGGGCGTGGAAGTGGGTGGGCCCACTTCCATAAGCAAGTAGCCACTTGCCTTTGTTGAACAGTGGCGGCGAGCTTGGCCATTGTTTGAATGCTCGGGCGAGCTTGTCGAACAAAGCGGGGTTAGCTGGCCCCCTCCGGCATGTGGTGGTGTTAGTTGTCTTGGCCGAACTCCTTGTAGGTGAGCTTAAGCGCCTGAGGCGTGAGTCAGCTGGCGGACCCCTCAATGTGTGGTGGTGTTAGTTGTGTAGGCAAACTCCTTGCGAGCAAGCTGCACCTGCAGCCGAGGGTCAAGCTGGCGGGCCCCTCAGCGTGTGAGTTGGTGTTAGTTGTGTGAGCCGAACTTCTTGCGGCGAGCTTAGCTTCGTCTTGGAAGCGACAAAGCATTGGCGAGCGAGAAACTTCGTCGCGAGGTCAATAAGCAAGGATGACCTCGGCGGGCAAGCTCATCAATAGTTGATCTCATGCAGGCGAGCTCCTCGGATAGGTAATGTTGAGCTCATGCGAGGCGAGCTTTGGCAGGGGTAATCTTGCTCAAACTTGCAGGCGAGCTTTGTTGGGCCTTTTGAATGCAGGCGAGCTCAAGCCTTTGACAGGCGGGCTTGGCAATTTTTCCCGCCTACAAGGAGATTTGTTTATCAATTAGTTTTCTGGTGATGAAGGTGGTAAGGCCAACCAGGCGAGGCAATTGATCTCTCCTCTCAAGACACGTTGATCTTGATCCAGGGGCATTTGACAAATTGAGTCATGTAGATGTATTGTCGTCGAGGGACACACTAAAGTAGAAGAAGAAGCGGCTCTTCTTTGGGCATAGCCTCCTAGACTACAAACTCTTGAGGCTCATGCTGGAGTTCCTCCCCTTTCAATCCCTATCTCAGAGGTGTTCGAGGGTGTTGAACCTCTTGCTTTCATTTCACCAATTCATCAAATCAATTTCGGAGCATTTGAGGGTTCTTCAGGTGGCAAATTAGCTTTTGGGAAGGAATAGCTATAGACTTCCCTAACTGCTCTGGAATTAGAAATGTTGGATGTGGGAGGACAAATAGTTCTCTCGCCATCACATAGTACATTTTCCATATTAAAGATCGATATATTTTGATTAAGACTTTTATTTATGATAGCTCTGAGTTTTGACTTCTTGCTATGCCACTGGTAGAAATCATTGTGGTGAGGAAACAACTCAAGAGGAGATGATTCAAGTAGGAGAAGAGGTCCCACCCTCATCTACCAGTAGTGAGTTATCTATTTTATATTTCAAAGCACTAGAAGGTGCTAGTACCATGGTGGACGGGTCTTCAAGCAAGGTCATCACTGTGTTCGATGAAACCAGGATGGTGAAAGTGTAGAGGTTGAGGATGACACACTCGTGAAGTTTGGGTGTTGATGTGGGGTGTTGATAAGGCAAAGTAACAAACAAGTCCAATCGCTGGGGTCAATCTCCTGATGGCATCCAAGACTACCCTGACGGAACGCATCGCGGAGCCATCTCCTGGTGTTATCATAAAAATCTAATTTGAGTATAAAACTAACTAAAAATTAGAAAGTTTAAAATTCATCAAGTAAATCAATTACTAATTAACTCTCTCAAGTTGACAAGTGACAATAATTTTTTCTTAAAGAACAGAAAAGAAAAGAAAATATGAAATAAATGGATAAAAAGAGAAGAATATATGAAAAAATAAAGAAAAGATGACTTGTCCTACCCCCACACCTAAATTTTGCATTGTCCTCAATGCAAACTCTATGATGCACAAAGTAAAGCGGATAGGAAATGAAGCACTTATATTTTATTCAGTCGATCTTGAATAATGATAAAATGATAAAAAATCTACAATTACCTTACTATGAGGAAGATGTGGCAAGAAATTTTTGTTTCTCTTTTTTCCTTTTTCCTTTTTCTTTTTTCTTTTTTTTCAAAAGAACAAGAAACTCTCAAACGAGAGAAGAGTAAATTCTTTTTATTATTCTTATTATTTTGAGACGAGAATAAAGATGTAGAATAAAAGTTTTAAAATGAAAAGCTCAAGTCCTATATCAAATCCTACCTATTGCTGAAAATTCTACCTCGAATTTTAAAGAAGTGTGAAATGATGAATTCTATTACATGCTTGAATTCTGTATTTTTTGGGGTTTTCACAAATTTTTGTAGCATTTTATGGTAAGATTGATAAGGAGTAATCATTCAAATCAAAATCAATGTGTATGTCGTTGACGTGCATTTCCACTGATGAAATGTTGGGTTTAGAATTGGACCAAAGATCAGAATATTGTTCTAATTCCTCAAAAAACTCACTCTCAGCACTAAAAATCTTCTCTAAACTAAGGTTCATGATTGAGACATGATGAGCTGATTGGTCCATCTTTCCTAGAAATTCAAGTTCTTCATCAAAAAGTCTGATTTCTTCATTAACAATCTCCTCAAAACTTAGGTCAGTAAAGCTATGATCTAACTCACACTCCCCTTCTAACTATTCACTCAATATTTCCTTGATGTAATTCACTTCTAGAGATTGATCTAATGGATCAGTCGGCTGGTTCCCTAGATTGAAAATATTGAGATCACCAGTCATGTTCCAAAAAGATAACTTCATTTGATCATTTTTATAATTGATCAAAGCTTTTGAGGTTGCTAAGAATGGTCTACCTAAGATAACTGGGATTTAATCTTTAAGATTGAAAACAAGCTTGTAGGCATTGAAAATTGCCTATAAATCCCCGAGCATAGCTTGTGGCAGGGAGTTGACGATCGGCGAGCCGTTTGATGACGTAACGACGGTGACCCGCGATGCAAGCGCACAAAGTGAGTCGGCGAAGGGCATAAGGCAAGTCGTCGGCGTCAAGTCAATAAGCGAGTCGGCGAAAGCGCATGAAGCGGTCGACAAAGCATCAAGTCGATGAGACAACGAATGCGTGTCGGATGAACAGCGATCGTCGGATCGCGAATGAAACAAATCGCGCATAGCCGTCAAAATCGACAAAGCGATGGGTGGCGTGCAGCGGCGAGAATAAATCCGGCCGCGAGCATCACGAATCGGCGCAAACAACTCAGAGCCAAAATTAGGCGTGGATCGACATAATCGAGCGTCAAAGCTTCGGTCGGCCGGGATCGAAATCTTGAAAAGTGGGAAAAAGATCGGGAAAATGGCGGGCTAAGGTGGCTCGGTGGTAGAGCCACCTCCGAGGTGGCTCGATGGTCGAGCCACCTCGTAAGCGAACCACCTAGGTGGCCAGCGGGTCTTTGAGCCTAGTTTTGACCGCTATCGCTTTTCAAGGCTATAAATATGAGGAGGGTCTCATTTGCATAGATCTGAAATTTTGGAGAAGCCAAGCTGCCAAATGCAGCCAAGTTTGGTCGGATCTCGGGGAGAAAAGGCTCTTTTGGCGATCATCTTCTTCAACACCGGATCTAGATCTCGTGAACTCTGGGAGCCATTATTCTCCTTCATGAGATAATCACCGGGGCTATTATCCTCCTTATTGAGATAATCCCCTTCAAAAGTTCGAGATCGGATCTCGGTCGAATCTACGAGTTTCCTCGGATCAAAACTTTATTTTTGATCAGAAGAAACTGTGACCGCAGTCGATTTCACTCACTTGGGCTCTTGTTTCCTTCATGAAATAACCCCTTTCATCGTGTAGATCTTGCATCGAATCCGGATCACGCGGCGGTCCACGGACGGAATAGAAGTCCCGACACGAGCAAAGACACCCAGCAAGCGAGGATTCGATAAACGGATCCCGCGTTTGTTTAGGAAGATAAAGTTGTAATCTTTATTTAATTTTCGTTATAATCGGCCTTATAAAAAGGCGATCTTTTTATTTTTTTGAACTTGTTTGTAATCCCATAAAGGTGCAATGAGTTCGAAGGCAATGAAAATCAAGGAAATAACTTTCCCCACGAACAAGCTGGCGACCACAGTGGGAGCCAACAGTCTCAAGTCTTAGATCATCGTGTCCGCGATCGCGAATCGGATCCCGATTGAAGAAGAGGTCGAATACGAGTTCGACCAGTAAAAGTTCGAGGAGTACCTCTCGTCCGCATCCAGATCATCCTCTCCCCGCAAGGCTAAGAGGATCCCCGCTGCAAAGAGGACTCGTTGGTCTTTGGATGTTGAATCCCAAGGCGAGGATTACGATCCGCCCTGCTAAAGCGGGTAGCGGCACCTTCCGGCATCAAGATGGCGGATCTGCCAGTCAAACATCTTGGTGCAGGAGTTGATCACCTACGGCGCGCCCGTTCTTTCGAAGGCAGCTAAGCGTCGGCGTCAAACTTTGTACGCCGATTCACCAAAGCTATGGAGTCGGTGGGCCGGGATCCGTTCTGGCGGATCTCAAATCGAGAGAGGTGGGAGGCCTCGAGAATAGGTGGCTAAGGTTCCACCAAGTCGCCGGCAAATGAATAGGTCGAGTCATACGGAACCGTTCGACACCGAGGCGCGTGGCGCCGTGCATTGCTACACAGCAATTACAGTCCAAAGCGGCGAAGAAGGAGGAAGTGGCCAAAAGCCACCAAAGATCGCCAGTGTGGAGGCGAAACCGAGGCGAGTTCGAGGCCAGGCGTAATGACAACAAAGGATCGACCACCCCAAGGCGATTCAGCGGAGCTCAATCACCGGGAAGATCTCCGTCAAATAAAATTCCCCTTCACGGTGCACGCCGGCGACAACATCAAATTGTCGTCCATCTCAATTCCAGCCGGTCGATCGATTTGGGTCTTCCGCGAGGCAAGAGATGTTTTAAGCCTTGGCCCATTGCCGCACGATCGAGATAGGCTCCGTCGAGAACAATTGGGCCCGTTGAAAATCGAGTCACTCTAATGGGGGTCACACCGCTTCAACCATGGCGAGGAAGACTCACGTGGTCGCTGCATGCCAGAACAGCATTCAAGTTCAGGGCCGGCGAGATTTACACTCACAAAGGTCTACGTCGCGGTGACCTTTGAAAGCAATAAGGCGGTTAGTCCTCGGAAGGAGGCGTTCTCGTCGGCGGCGATGGCGTTATACGAGAAGTCGTGCCCTACGATGGGTTGCTCGGCATTCATGCTTGATGAGTTGTACTATCGTCTTAAGTCTGAATAAATCGAAAAAGAGTTTGCCAGAACCGAACACGCATTGCCTATGTTCCAGATTGATCAAGGCGGTGTTGTTCGAGTGCAACTGTAACAAAAGCGGCCGAAGAAGATGTCGGTCTTTGATAGGCTTAGTGCGAAGATGCTTGAACAAGTCGGCGTTTCGCAAGAAGATCGGTACCTCAAAGTGATGAGCGCCAGCGTCTCCATCAATATGACTAGCAAAGGGACATCGTCACGTGGCATTCCTGTAGCATTACAATGAATAACCCGGTTGCGGTCCGGGACCATTAGACGCCCCAACTATGGCAAAGTCCTGAGGAGATTGCCCTCAGATGATGAAATATCGGATCTGGCTCTGCGGTCGCCTCAGAACAATCTGATGTCAAGTGAGGGATGACGTGTGAAGCACTCATGATTAGCCTTGAGAACAAGTAGCTAAGATGCTTGAAGAGGCTTTGGCCAGGCGAAGGAGAACTTCCGGTTGGAAATCACGAGATGGCCATCACGATAAATGAGAATTCGGGACAAAGCGGATCTTGGCTGTTGAACGTCAAGGAGAATCAAGTCATCATAATAACCAAATGGATAGCGACAGACGGGGATGAAGGCGTAGCGTCGATAATCCCCATAATAAATAAAATCACGGGAGGTCACCTGAGAGCGGCGGTGATAACGCGTCGTCCCTCCTCAAAATCACTGAATGGAGGCGTGGGGAGAATGATAAGATAAAAACCTTGAGAGCAAAATCAATACCTTAATTTCTCCAGAGGTAAAGAAAGCGGGTATACCGTACAGAGTGGAGAATCAATCAGTATCCGGCAAAGTTGACCTAATCAACTTCCGCCATTTGGCGGAAGGTTTCCCCTCAACACGATTTACTTCAAGTCCCATTTGGGAGTTATTTTTATTAATGAGCCCACGATGGTTCGGTCATTCGTTGGCACCCTTCGTGGAGTTGCCTTGATTGGTACCGCCGTCTCAAGCGAGGAAGCGTGCTGTGGAATGACATGGAGTCGGGTTCCTCGCCACTTCTTTGCGATGACAGAAGTATCTATCGGGTCTCACGGATGAGAAACAAAGGATGGGGAGATGGTGGATAACCGTCAAAGGTTCGGGAACAAAGTAATAAATTGTGGGACCCGATAGCGAGTTCATCCTCCAAACTTGCCACAACAACTTGTCATTGGGCGTGTTGGAAGCAATAGGAACGACACCGTCAAAACTTGGAAGGACTTGAAGGTCTTGGGGGCGGCCGGCGATTCCTAAAAGGAAGAAGCGGAGAGAGTCGACGGCCGGTGAATGCTCACAAGCAGAACTTTGTCCCAGCGGCAAAGGAAAGAGAGCAAGCAAAGGCGTGAACCACGAACCAAACATTCGATTCTGACCATAGCGGCACCATAGCGGCAAAGCACCACGGCGGTCAGCGGCCCATGGCAATAATGACCTCGAGAATCGAAGTCGTCCGGAACCAAGGTTTCCAAAGTTTACTCCTTCAAGGATGGCGAAGTTCCGGTATTTTCAAATACCTCTTGGAGAACAAAAATCGGTTACCGAATTATGAATCATGAGGAGGTAAAGAAGGTTCTGGACCGAAGAAGTGCCTTTATCGCGGTGGTGCACCACCCGTGAAGTCATGCTATCATCTCAGGATCGGGCCTTGATTGATGTAGGGTCATTACCGAAGGCATCTAAAGAGAAGAAGTGGGAGCAAATGCGGTCTTCATGGCGGATCGGTACCTTTGGATTGGTTTCAGCCGAGCTCCGTTGTGAAAGTAGGGATGAAGGCGGTAAATGGCGACCTTCCGGTCGGCGTGAAAAGGGACTGCCTCATCTGACCCGAGCGGCGAGATCCTTTGGGTCCATCAGGACTTACCGAAGATGGCGATGGGCGACCTCTTCATCAAAGGGCAAGGGAAGCTATGTCATACCACTTCCGGCATCTTAGAAGGATGATGAGCAAATAATGACACTCCGCTTTGAGGAAGAACAAAGTCTTCGCCACCGGAGGCGGACATGAGTATCACTACAAGTATCTGAAGCTCTAACCCAAATGCTAAGGCGTTGGCCAGGCTGGGGTGGCGGTGACTCCCCTACGCATGCTAAAAGTTCACGGCGGTGGGTGGCGCTAAAAAGACGGCCAAGTTAAAGAGAAGCAACCCGACAACGGAGGTTCAAATTCGGCAGTCTACGTTTCAATGCGTTCGATTGGAAGAGATAAGCAGGAAGATTGAGACTCCTCGCGGCAGCCGACATTATGGCTCAAGCGGCTAATATCGGTGAGGATAACCCTCTATGAATTACCGGTTGTCGAAAAAGCGGGGAAGCCCTACGAAGCCTAGGCGGCGTAGAAGTGTTTTCTCCTCGGTCGAGCCAAATACGAAGAGCGGAGTCTTCGACCGGTGCAACCTACAACCAAGCACCTGCATCACCTTTACTAAAGAGGACATGCAGGCGAAGAATTGAAGCATGGCGGGCCAGCGTACTGCAGGGGTACATTGGCTCGGTGAGAATCAGCAGGATCGAGTCGTCCGGGTTCATTTGAGCATCATGCCCTAAGCTTGATGTATAGTTTGGGGATTCTGCCGGTGGCGGCATCTACGGTATAGTGATTTATAGATTTAACACCGGTGGGTCACGGCCACTTGGTAAAATCGGATAAAGTGCGGATGGGTGACTTGAAGTGCGAAGTCACATACTATGTGATTGATCACGAGACTTCCTATAACTTATTATTGGTGCGACCTTGGATCCATAATAATGTTATAGTCCCTCTACTCTTTATCGATTAATGCGAAATATGTCGACACTAATAATGAAGTCAAGGCGGTGGTGCGGACAAACAACCGTTTAAGGGGTTGGAGAATTACTTTGCGACTACCTCCTTCGGTAGCGAGTCCATCTTGAACCATCGGCCCAAGGCTCGGACAGGCGATATGGCCGGCTTGATTCGATGGCGGTTTTGTTATAAACAACATTATACCGTTGTAATCAATCTTGGCGATGAAGAATCATCGGATGAAAGTTATAATTGGTAACTAGACGAATAAATGGTGATTTAGAGTACTCCACGTCTTTTCTTGAGGTGATGAAGAAGCGTCACGATAACCGGCTGCACATCGCGATCCGATCGTCGTGTGTGACACGAAAACAACTTCGAGATTCCTTGAACAGCGCTTGTCATCCGCCAAAGCGGGGAAGTGAAAGATCGATCTATGGTAGGGGAGAAATATTCCCATTACGGATCACTTCTTGAAGAGGACAGCGGCGGCGATAAGCGGCTCTCATCTGTCTAGATATAAAAGCGGCGGGATCTCATGAAATAGTGGGGTCTGACTTTGCTAGAGGCGGAGGTCTTTGTATCGAGAGGTCCTCAAGTCGCACAGGCCGCACATGTCGAAAGGAAACCACGAATTATGCAGATTCAAAGGGTTGGGTTATGTATCTTCTTGAGGAAGGCAGTCTTCTTGGTTCATTGATGACCAATTGTCCAGGCGTAGGAGATGGACATTCATCGATTCCTCGACTTGGGACTTTGGCGTCGGCATCGGTGAAATGTTTAAGGGGTTGATGTCGAATATGACTCTGGCCGACCCTCTGATGGAGGATGATCAACAAATGCCAAAATGGGAAGACGAGTGGATCCATCACCTCAATATGCAATCTGAGGAGACCGATTGAGCAAAGAGAACCTCGTAGAAGACATAGTGGTCCAAATCAATATGGTGGCGAAGCGATCAAAGCCCATATTCATGGCGGCGATCTCCCTCGGAAAAGAAAGAAAAGAATTGATCGCTCGTCAGAAGTATATTGATATTTTCACGGAACTACGAAGATATGCGAGGCTTGACCCAAATGTGGCGACCCATAGCCTCAATATCAAGCGGATATCAAATCGTCAAATAACAGCGAGCGGTTTCGTCAGGTAGATCATGGAAACAATTGTAGCGAAGTGAAAAAGCTCATAGCGTCGAGGTTTCATCGAGGAAGTCACGACATCAGTTGGGTGTCGAATATTGTTTGGTTCAAAGAAGAATGGGACAATGAGTCTGCGTCGACTTCTGAGGGATCTAAGCGCCGCATGCCCAAGGATGATTTTCCTCTTCCAATCCTGGGCGTCATCATTGACAATACGTGTGGATTGAGAGAATGTCCTTCATGGATGGCTTTTGGGTTATAATCAAATCAAGATGCACGGATGGCCTTGAAATACCACGGCGTTGAGAACTCCCTTGGTGTCTTACGCTGCGGTCATGCCCCGATTACGAAGAATGCGGTATGCGTACCGGTGAGCCATGATGAAGATTTTCACGAACATCTTGAAGGCGATTGGGTGCTACGTTGATGACCAAGTCGTGAAAAGCCGACAAGAATGATCACATCAAAGACACGAGGATAGCGTTGACCTCATGCGAGTCATCGATTAAAGATGAACCCTACCAAATCTTTTCTCGAAATGTCGGCGACAAATTCCTCCAGTCGTCGTCACCACTAAGGTATTCACATTGACCGAGATAAGGTGAAGGCGATAAATGAATTACAACCCAGAAATCTAAGAGAACTTCGAGAGTTCACGGGGCATTTACATTATATCGGCGATTTATATCGAACCTCTCGGTAAATGCCGGCCGTTCTCCAAGTTAAACAAAAAGGTATCTTTTGTTTGGGGCGATGCTGTCAAAAGCATTGAAGATATCAAAGCATATCTAGCGAATCCTCCGTTCTCGTCGCCGCAGAAGTCGGTAAACCGTTCTTGATTTACATCAAAGGCGACGAACCATTAAGCTAAAGCGCCTTACTCGCGCCAAGAAGATGACAACGATCCTGGCGGTGTATTATCGAGGCGGGACTTTAGTGGGTGTTGAATCCACTATCAGATGTCGAAAAGAGTGCCTTGCGTTGGTGTTGCGGTTCAAAGATGCGACACTACTTAGTAGGACAAATGATTTCACGTTATCTCCGTAAATCCGGTCCGGTTATTCATGGCATAACCGGCCTTCATGAATTGGCGTTTGGAAAAATGGGCCTTGCTCTTGTCAATCGATCTACATTTCAAACAATAGAAGTCGGTCAAAGGGCAGGCAATTTGCGATCTTTTGGGGTGCTAATCCAACAACGAATGCAGCCGAGTTGTATGATGACTTGTCAGATGAAACCCACAAAGTCAATACTACATCGCATCAGCAGATATGGCAGTTGTACTTCAACGAAGCTTCCCGAGCAACTAACGTGGCGAGTACTCCCGGATGTTCTAAGATTTCTGCCGGGGTTGGAGTTGTCTTAGTTTCCCTTGGGAAGCATGTGATGCCTCGGGCTTACTCGTTAACCGAGCCGTGCTCCAATAATGTGGCCAAATACAACGCGTTACTTATTAGACTCAATTTCGCTAAAGAGCTGGGGGTCAAATATCTCGAAGCATTTGGGGATTCTCAACTCATAGTCAAACAGGTCCGTGGTGACTATGAAGTCAGAAACCCGGACTTGATTCCGTATCATCAGGCGGCTGTCGAGATGGCGGACTCATTTGAAGAATTTTTCATTGAGTATATTTCGCGCCTCCAAAAGCATCTGTGGGCGCTCTAGCGGCGTGCCGATGTCGTTAGCACAACCTCAGAGTCGGGCGGTTGATCCGTGAGAGCACCAACTCTTCGTGCCAATATATAACGAAGAAGACAATGACAAAGAGGTGGTTGTCATAGAGGTGCACTCAACCCAAGTGGGACTAGAGCCCCAGGATTGGCGTTTCCCCTAATCGACTTCGTCACATGCGATTATATTGCGGAAGGCGTAAAGAGGGAATCGATCCGGCGAAGGCAAGATTCTTTTATAGCGGAGAATCCGGACATTATATCGTCCGCAGAATGCGGCGGTCTACTACTCGGTGCCTTTCCAACAAAGAAGGGGAGGAAATCCTTGGGAAGCACTGCGGTGGAGAGTGCGGTGCACCAACACAGTCCCAAGCTTTATGATGGTATCATAAGAATGGGATACTTTTATTAGCGATGGTTAATGATGCAATCGATGCGGCTCAAAAGTGCCGCGTGTGTCAAATACCGCGAATTACACGCATCAACCCACGGAGCATTTGCATCATTGGCTACATCTTGGCGTTCGAGACATGGGGTATGGACATGCGTGGGTCCTATTTTTCCTCCGTCGGTTAAAGGTGATCGGTTCATCACCATAATCACCGACTACTTCTCTAAGTGGCTGAAGCAATTCTACTTAAAAGTGAAGATGAACAACGTCATCAAATTCATTACGCATCCGTCATCTATCGACCACGGCGTGCCAGGCGGATCGTTACATGACATCGACCCTCAATTAGTTAGCAATGCCTTCATCGGTTTTACAAGTTTAAAATCCAAGGCGTCGTCAGCGGCTTATAATCCGTACAAATGGTTTAGCGAGAGGCTTTCAACAAAGGCGATCATTAAGATTTTGTCGAAACTTCGTGAAGACCAACAAGCGATTGGGATGATAAGCTTCGGAGAAGCACTACGGGCATATCGCACCACAATAGCCGCATGTAGGAGCTACACCATACTCTACGGTGTCGGATGTGAAGTGGCACTTCCATTAGAAGTCCAAATCCCGTCACTCCGTGTCGCTCGTAAATGGCGAGATGGCAGCGGAGGAACAACATCGAGCGCCTTGAAGAACTTCGAGATGTTGGATGAAAACGGCCAGGCTCAACAACACATTGAATTTTACGGGCGAGAATGTCGAGAGCTTTCAACAAGAGAGTCCAGGCAAGCTTCAAAGAAGGAGACACGGTCCTCATTGCTCGGCGACAGATAATTCTCACTTCAAGAAGAAGGGTAAGTTTGAACAAATGGGAAGGACCGTTTGTGATAGAGGCAGATCTATTCAAGCGGTGCATATCTAATCGATCAAAATGGCGATAGGCAATTAATAGATAAATGGGAAGTTTCTAAAAATTACTACTCTTAGTACATTTGGGATAACTCATCTTGAAGGGAAGTTCCTCGGAAATAATCCACTTGCTTGTCCTTGAGGATAACCTAAAATTTATCCTCCATCAAAAATCCCTCATAGATCAAATTCATTGGTGGTGAGCCCACTAAATAAAATCTTTCGGTCCAATCCACCCGGTAGAATCCCTCTTGATTCCTTTCAATGAACAAGAGGCCACTTTAAAATTAAGATCCTTCGATGCGAAGGATTTCATCTTTTCCTTTTAGGTCCGCCTTCCCGCGATGCGGCGAATTTAGAATTAAAATCTCGATAAGCGAAATTCATTATCATCTCGATAAGCGAGAAAATCATTTCGGTCGGATACTTGAATCTATAAAGTGAAAGTTATCTGAATCTCTTTAATTCTTGGGTGGAATCCCACTCTTAGGGGGTGTTTGGTTCACTAGTGGTTAGAATAGGATTAGGAATCTCATTTTTTATGGATTCCTACAATCTATCAAAATTTGTAGGATAATTTTTTGATGTCATAGAATTTTGGGAATCATTTTTACCTTTCATGTTTGTTTCATAACGAGAAATTATAGAATCCCACTTTATAGAACCCCTCAATTCATTCCTTGTTTTGTTTGATTTGTAATCCAACTTTATAGAAAATTTTATGGAGTTTGGATTTTTATTCTAAAATAATAAAAGTGTGTCACTTTCTAACCAAATCCACCCAAACCCACAGGATGTTGAAATCTACAAAAACCACCACTTTATCAACTTTATAGATATCAAAATCTATAAAAGTTTTTGAACCAAACTAAGTTTTAGGATGCCACGAGAATCCGATTATTCACGGTTTGCCCAGTCGGATCAATTCCTACTCCAAATCTATAAAAGAGATTGAACCAAACACACCCTTAGTTTCACCTTTTAAGATTCTTAAAGTGGAGATACCACTTTTAGTTTCTTCACTCCTAGAGATAGAATATAAAATTTTTCCTCTCCAGCGAGAGTGGATATAAAATCCTTCCTCTCTTGTTTGGGTTCGTCTTTACCTTAAAAGAAGACTTGGAGGCAGGGATATAAAATCCTTCCTCTCCATCATTGGGAAGCGGGATATAAAATTTTTCTTTCCCACATCAATTCCATCTTGCATGCGCCCGGTTTAGTCTTTTATCCAGATTGAAAAAGACACCAAGCTCATCTTGGGGAATTTTATCCGAATCCTAAGCGAGGGATAAGCCAGCGCTACCGCGTTGCGGTTAGTTCTTAGCAGTAAAAGAGCGAGCACATATTCAAAATTGTGGCGGTGTTATTAATAACACATAATCCAGCGCCTGCAGCGTGGGGAATTTTATCGAATCTAAACATGGATAAGCCGCCTACCGCAGCGTTGTCGGTTTAGTCTTTTCTCCGATTGAAGAAGACACAGAATCAGTATCACGGGGAATTTGATCCGAAGCCTAAGTAGGAATAAGCTGCGAGCGTAATGCAGCCTTGTGGGTAGTCTATTCCGTGAAAAGGATGACAAAGCCTACATATTCAACATCGTAGCATTAAGTCTAAAGAGTTTCATTCTTTTAGCACGTCACGTGCAGACGGGTATAGATAATCCGCCGCTAGCCGATTCAAACCGTGTCGGTAAAGACTAATCAAATTCGTTGAGGTTTGGGGTTTGGCCATAACCAAAGCCGTAGCTAACAGCGTCGCCGGTTAGTCTCTTGCGTGAAAAGGATGACAAAACCTCGTATTCAACATGTAGCATTAAGCCTAAAAGACTTTCATTCTTTTAGCACAGCGTCCGTCTTGGAGCGGGTTGGATAATCCATACCTAGCCGATTCAAGCGGTGGTCGGTAAACTTATCAAATCCGTTGATGGTGAGGGTTTGCCAAAAATCCTATAAGTATTATGGTGGATTATTTCAAGCGAAATGAGAAATCATAATAAACAACAAATGAAGAAAGGAGAATGGAAATTTATTCAAGAGTTGAATCTTTCAAATTGCGACTATTCAAACATTAAGCGACTTATGGCCTTAAAATTTGTTGTTCTAGGCGAGACAACTCATTGTGGTAAGCTTGGTGGAGCTCCCCTGTAACTTCGACCACGAAAGACTCCTCATTCACATTCGGCGTCTTAGCGGCTCCTTCTTCGATTTGACGACACGCCACAGCTCAAGTTTCTTAGATAGGGCGGTTCGAGCTTCTCCGTTGTACAGTCGACTCTAGAATACCTAAGTTCTCTTCCTTGACTTGAAGTTCCGTTTAAGTTCGCTATCTACGGCCTCTCTTGAAGCAATAAGAGAGTGAATGTTGCTTTCGGGGATGTTGATTTCTCGGCGAGGGCATCCTTAACTGATCTACGATCCATTGCATCCCGAACCTCTAGTTCATTAAAACGAGAATCAGCGCCAGCGTCGAAGAGGCCCGGTTAGGCGGCTACATATGAAGAAGCACGCGCACCGCAACTCCTATAACCACGGGCACGAGTCCCAAGCGATCAAGGTCATCGGTAATAGCATTGGCTAGCTTCGGATAACCGGCATCCCTTATAAAAGCTATCTTTGAGTCAAGGCTGGCTGAACCGATGGAGAGCGGATTACGGAGAAGTTTGTCGATCATCGAGTTCATAAAAGAAAGAATGGCTGGACCTCGGGCGGATGATATCCGATCGGGTCCTCGCGACATCGGTATCCTCGCCCGGTCGTGGAGGCGAGATGTGGACCTACAAGCAAGGCGAAAGAATGAATACTTGAATCGAAGTCAAAGGCGGCGTAGACATCCTATGTCGGGTAAACCCATACGGCTCTGTCGGCATGGCTATTGATGCACCAAGCGTTGCGGTGGTCTCATGGTATGTTGTCGAAGCGGCCCGTTATAGTACCTAGTGCGAAGAACGCGGGATGAGAGATTGGAGGCCGAGCCTCGATAGGAGTTTACGCGACAACCAAAATGAATTCCTCAAGTTGACAAATTGTAGTCGTTATTAGTCGAGAAAATGGCTAGTCTTACAATTAATGGAGGAAGGAGACCATACCTTTAGGGAATGAACCTCGGCATTCTCGGGGATCTCCATTTCGGGCGATATATCGAGGAGATGATCATCTTGAGAGAGTTGTATATCAAGTCACTATGGGGTGTCCTGAGATGAGCCGTCTTCATCAAAGTCCGCTAGTGAAAAATCTAGCATGAGAGCATAAGTAAAGCGGAATCGAGAAAAGGCGGTAAAATGGCTTACCTCCTACGGAGAATGGTACCTCTAATCCCATTGTCCACGTTAAGCTTCACAATTTCTCTAAAAGATCAAGAAGTAGAAGCGATTAGGGAAGCCTGGTCGAGTTAAGCTCAACTCCGCCATCTAAATGGGGTATTACCAATGATAGATGTACGGATTCTGGTCGGGTCCTACATCGGTGGTCTCACTAATCTTAGCGAATCTTTGCGAGGCTCCTCTACCATAGACTCATATGCCTATTGGGTGAAAGGGACCGTTGGAAGAGGCAAAATCATCAAAGTTGGGCTCGCATTCTTCTACACAAAAGATGAAGTAATGAAAATCTGAGCGTGAGTAATTAAGTGGGCAAAAGCGTGATTAAGCGTTACCTCCTCATTAACAAAATCATCACCGGTTAAGTCGTTGCAAAAGCTTCGCGGGTCACGTGGGTCTTGTGGACTAATTTCTTCGCAAGACTTGAGAGTCGCGAGGTTCATCCTCCTCGTGCCGGTACGGCGTTGAAATAGTAACAATAGTTCCAAAGAAGAAAAACAAAGAAAGGAAATGATGACAAACATGCCGGTCCTCCTCATCGCATGATCTCCTCACGGTATCACCCGGCAGTGGAGATCTCTCCTTCCTCATTAATGGCTTAGGAGTCTTGCATCGCTTCCTCTGTGACCAAGGCCTTGAATCATCTAAGTATTAGCCACGGAAGCCTCTTGACCACTAATTGATCGCCTCACATGAACAAGTTCATTAGCCGCTAATAACCATGTGTAACATAAGAATGTCGACTCTAGCGGACGGTCGGCCTGGAAGGTGAACTTGGCGCCCGATGCCAGTCACACTCTAGAACCGGGCTCGGATCGTCTACTAGTCCACCGCGAGTCTAAAGTTGTCGACATGGATTTCCAACATAAAGTTGGTCATAGCCAAGCGGGCGAATCGGCAAGGCGGATATGGCTCTATAAAGTCTTGATTCCTCACGAGGAATGTTAAGTAGCACGGCCTAATGTTCACAAGCTAGTTAAAAGCGGCCGACATCAAGAGAGGTCCGACTAAGCCCTCGGCTTTTCTTCATCGATTAAGGTTCGCCATCTTGGCGAAGAATCGGGGAAAGCACGGAGAAAATCCATTATGAATCTGCAGCTGCTTTCTTACATCGAGAACACTCATCCCTTCCATTTGCAATTTTCTAATAATTGTAGCGAGGGAGGATGGATCTGCAGTCTTGTGGCTATTTGTCATCATATCCGGCGGTGAAGGGCGAACAAGCCATCGGTGGGTATAGGAAGCTCCACCCTTGCAAGAGAATCCAGAGTAGATGACCGCCCTCTTCTTGGGTAAGGTGCTAACTATCTGCCGGAAGCCTATATGATGAATGTTAGCTACCATCAGGAAGGAGAGAGAAAGTTCCTTCTTGTGAGCAAGGTACGGATAATGAACCTCAAAAGGTAAAGCATCACTTAGGGCTGATCTGATGCCGCGCATTTCTTCAACCCGGATGGCGAGGTAACCGGCTAGGAGAGTCATGTCCGGTGAATGCGGCCGTGGCATGCATAAAAATATCTGAACTTAGTACACGGAAAGCCACCCTTGGTACTGTGGAAGCGGTCAAAAATCCTCTAGGGGAGGTAGCACCCTAGTTGTTAAAGCTTCAAGGCGAGGCTGTTGATGGGGGGCTGGACCATACAAACTTCAAAGCGAGACTTCGGTCAAAGGCTCAACCTCAATCTGAGGTTATACGTGGGCGGAGTTCATTTTAACACGAGGCTACGGCTTGAAACTCAGCAGTGATTTGAGGCTGCGCCCACAACACTTAAGTTTGGCGAGGCTGCAACTACGATATCAAAGTTTGGCGAGGCTGGTCCCCGGCGTCAAAGTTGTGACTCTCCCTTGAGCGAGGTTGCCAGGCGGCAAGCTCTTTATTCAGCAGGGTTCACCCAAGTAGTGAAGCTCTCCTTTAGGACGGGTTAGCGGCGGCGAGTCACGTCCTTCAGCAGAGGTTACTTCTGGCGGTGAACCCAGCCATTCAACCGAGGTTAGCCTACGGTGAACCTGCCGCCTTCACCGAGGTTAGCCTCGTGATGAACCTGCGCCATTCAGAGGTTACTTCTGGCGGTGAACCTGCGCCATTAACGAGGTTACCACAGCGGTGAACCTGCGCCATTCAACCGAGGTTAGCTACTGCGGTGAACCTGCGCCATTCAACCGAGGTTAGCCTCGGCGGTGAACCTGCGCCATTCAATCGAGTTAAGCTACGGTGAACCTCGATATTAAATCGAGTTACCTTATAATGGCTTCGCCATCAACAAAATGTATAAACACATCCGGAGATTTGCCCAGTGGCTTCGTTACCCAACGAAGCTTGCCCAAGTAGCGAACCGTCATTCGATCAAGGTTGACCGGCCAAGGAAGAGCTGGCTTCGTCATCTATCGGCTTCGCCCTTGTAGCGGACCCAAAGGCCACGAAAGCCACAACAATCCGTGGGCTAAGTAGTGGACATCGGTTATACCCGTCCATGCGGTTAGCCCACGTTCCCACAATTCCGGCATGCGGTTACATGCTAAAAGCCTATAAATGGCGGTGAGTAGCCATTGGGCTGAGGACTTTGGGCGGTTGAGAAAATCTAGCACTAGGCGCAGAGATCGAGTTCTTCATCAATCAACTCATTCGATGTCGTCGTGAGCGAGAAACTCTCGTGAGCATTGAGTGAAACCTTCTTTAGCCACCAAGAACCCATACAAAGAAGTCAAATCAATCTTCTCTTCCTCATGTCGAGAGGTGTGATTGTAATTCTTTTCAAAGTCAATCAAACAAAACTTTTCGACTCTGAAGATGGCGACCCGATTGGAACAGCCGTTCATTAGATGAATTGGTGGTGGCAATCGAGACAAGATTGCGGTTGGAAGAGGTTCAAACCTTGGTCATCGAATTGATCGAGTAAGTGCGAGGAGTTTCTCTCCTGCAGGGCATCTAGCCCGGTGAAGATAAGTGTCGTCGAGTCTCGTATGAGACTTCAGCCCGTGGCTGGCTGAATCCTCGAGTGAACCTCGACAATCGACCCTTGTCTTTCAAGGCAAGGCTCCAAAAGTCAACAGCGGGCTAAGAAATGGGTTGTTAAGCAATCCAAGTCCCCGGGATGTTAGCCAAGTTTTGGCTTGGCGAGAGCCTCGCTGCGCTATGAGAAGACGGACCTTCTAATGGTCCACTCGAGGCGTGCGGACAGCGTCGGCCGAGAACCAAGCTTCGCCCGGCGTGCTCGAGCTTTGGTCTCGTTGGGCGGATTCCACTATCGTCGAGAAGAAAATAAGCGAACCTCGTCATCATCGGGGTTCATTCAAAACAAGGCGAAGGTTAGCCCCAGCTTCGAACCTGGGTCTCCAAGGCGAGCATGGCTCTGTTGCGAACCTAGTCCAAGGCGACCTGAAGCCCTGGTGACCTAGTCAAGTGGCGAACCTCGTGCCACTTGCATGGCGGCGAACCTGGCCTAGCGTGAGGTCCCCTCAAGAAGCGAGCCTGCGTCCAAGTGGCGAACCTGCGCCACAGCGTGAGGAGGTCCCCTTGGGGCGAACCTCGTTTGAATGGCGAACCTCGCCCGAACATGGTCCCCTTTGGGATGAACCTCGTCCAAACAATGAACCGTGACATGAGGTCTCCTCTAGCGGGGCCGAACCTCGGCGGCGAACCTGCCGCGTCAAAATCAAAGGTGGCAGCGCCGAAGTCGCCAAACTCGATCCGAGAAGCCTCTCATATGAGGCTCGTCTTCCCGAATCAATTGGGGTACACCCACTATTGATCTCGTGATTACCTCACTGCATAAGCGTGATGCTAGTCATATGCAATCTCATTGTTTGTTGTGAAAGCTTATTTGCGATGGCCCAATGTTCATCGGCATATTTCCGGTTTTGGCGGTTGTCGACCCGTCAACCCGGGCGAAGCGATTCCACCATAAAAGCGGCGGCCGATGGTCATGGGGTGACTATCAACATGGTTGGGAGAAGCAAGACCAGATAGGGATCCCGAATCGTCGGCCCGAATATTCCCGGGGTTACGAGTGCGTTAATCAATAGCCGGCGTCTATAGAAGCACCGTCTTAAATCTTAGGGCGTCAATTCCGTTGACTATAGCCAATTGGTAGGGTACCGAAGAAGTTGAGAACTCGGCATTGCTACGTCAACCTTGAACACCGACGGTGACGGGCCGTGTCCTCATGGCGAGAGGAAGAGATGACGAAGAATAGAAGAGCAACAAGCTACTATTCTTGCAACAAGAATCTATCGGCGTTTAGAGATGATGATGGAGAAACTTGTGGGCAAGAAGATGGACGAAGGAGGATCAAATCGAAGCAAAGAAGACTACTGAGAGGATCATGATGTCCATCGATGTCATGGAAGAATCGAATCGCGCACAAAAGAGCAAGATCATGTGTTCGGGATTTCCAAAAGCGGTGGATGCTCTGAAACTCAAGGCAATCAAAGGGCTGGGGTGTGAGAGGCCATATCCTATAGAATGGGGCGATGTCCGTATCCTCGAAATTCAAGCACAACTTAGTGCGGTTTGTGGAAAAAGTTCTCCGTCACAACACATCTACTACTTCCAAGCACAAGCCGGGCATATAGCGGGTAATGATCCTATTATGACCCGATTATTCATTAGCACTCTTAAAGGAATTAAGCCAAGTGGTTCGAAGGTTAGAGCACAGGTTCTATCAACTCTTGGAAAGATGCAAAGGCTCTTTATGGCCCGATTTTTGATGATGACGAGGTGTCTATGGCCACTGGTTGGTGAAGCAAAGAAGGCAGTCTGTCGGCCGCGTTGTCAGCGATTCGAATCTGTCTTTGCACTCGGGGACCGAGGCCTGGAGGCGACATTCATCGGGATGTGCGAGCCAACCTCTCGATCAACATACTTTCTAAGATGGAGTGCGGTTGAGGCATACTCTTGGAAAGAATTGGTGAGCAAAGCGAACAAGTTGAAAACATGATTAAGAGGATCGTGGAGGAACCTCGGGACTCGTCCTAAAAGGGGTAACGAATAATTTTACTCCTCAAAAGCAATCGAAGGGAAGGAGACTTTAGGCTGTGGAAGCCCAACCTACTTCAAGATCCTTCAGCAGAAATCAAGCGTTTACGGACCGTCCTCGGAAGAAGTATGATTTTAAGGATGACAGGTTATCCCAATCCTCAAAACTTTACTTAAAATGAACAAGATCAGCTTAGGAAATAAAGAAGCGGAGGAAGCTTCAAGGCGGATGATCAAAATCTGCATGTACCATCGAATGGTACACCATCAAACAGGGTCATGTTACATATTGAAGGACAAGATCGAGTCTTGCTAGAAGCGAGTGTTATGACTGCGGGAGGATCAAAGAAGGTGTCGCAAACATGGTAAGCCCTCAATTTGGCGATTTTGCGAATTCAAGTGCGGGGCGGTGTAAAACCGATCCATCAGCGAAGCCAAAGTTGTGAACTTTGATCTCGGTGGCGGGAAGCACAAGGTATGGTCCCTTACACTCTGAAAGGCGAAATTATGAGTTCATCGACTTGTTATCGGATGAACAATGGACTTCTTCAAAGTCAAAAAGTCTTATGCGCCCCTTCTGGCGGAAAAGGAGCAAGTCAATGACTCTAGAGCAACAAACGCCCGGTCGCACATCTGTCCGGCGTTGGCCAGAAGCGGAAAAAGAGTTCCTAAGGAGTACCCGAGTGCGCCGATGTAGCGACAAAGGAGCGGTTGGTGGGTCCAAGACAAGGAGATCCGCTACAACAAAGCACTCCGGGAAGGACATGCACGAAACGAAGGCTCCTTTCGGTTCGGCGTGTTAGCCCAACTCTCCAACATCCGGCGAGTTACTTTATTTGAGCTCTTGCGTCTCTCTCAATCTACGAGCTCTGCGAAGCACTGGCGGATAATGAAGCGTTCCTCGCTCATTTCGAGAAAAGGACGAAGTTTGTGCCCAATGTTATCGAGGTCTTCAAAGGGCCAATACCTTGCATTACTTTTTCATCGGAGGACATGCAAGTGAAGAACCAAAACACGATAGGCGTTGTACTTCACGGCTATATCGGATCTGTCGAATCAGCAGAGCTCAAGTTGACGGGATGCATTGAGTATCATCCCATTGAAATTATACAACATCTTGGGATCTGTTGCACGGTTAGCAACAACGGGACTACCATCGGCTTCAATGCTACAAATTCGTCCCTTGGGCAAGATCAAACTCAAATGCCAAATAGGAGATTTGAAGGCGGATGTTACTGCTATGTCATCGGCGGATACATCTTACAATTTGCTCTTGGAGTGCGACCGGATCCATGAAAATTTGATCGTCCCATCTCGTTGCATCAATGCATGAAGTATGTAGATGAAGAAGGGATGGTTAAAACATTGGTGTGGAAGGCAACCATTCAAAGGTGTGGAGAATTATTTCACGGATTACGTCCACTACCTTGAGGAAGGCCAAACCGATGAAACCACGGTCGAGGACTATGGCGAATGAAGGCGACATAGAGTCGAGAACAAGGTGTTGTTTTCAATGATGTAAAACCCTTTGTGTCGATCGAATGATCACGATGGCGACATAGTCGATTTTAATGAAAATTATGATTTAGCTTACGCCGGGTGTTAAAAGTCATCTTGACTGATGTCGAAATTCTTCCGCGGTTGTATCTTTGAACACCGTGCACACATGCCCATTCGGTCGTCATTTATGACAACTCAAAGGCACTTTAATTCTTCACAAGCGGTTTTGTGATCACGATCGGAATAATGGTCGGAAAGACATTATCTTTGGGCGAGTCAACAAACCATTGGCTGAGGTGGAACAACCCCAAGCAAAAGAAAAGAACCCCAATTTTCATATTTCGCCGTGGCAGCAACATCGATGAAGAAAATGGGATATGACTTCCTTCACAAAGAAGGGTTAAATTACGGAAAAGGTATCAAAGCGCCGATCCGATGCTTATGTCGGGAAGGCGGCGATGATTACTATCATAAAACTTCGTAAAGGGTTGGGATATGAGTCGCCGCCCGTACTCATGGCATGTTATGGCGAGGATGAGTCGGATCACTCATCTTGAAGCAACTTCACGGGATTGGCGTCGGTATAGGACATGAATTTAAGTCCTTGATGGTCAATATGACCTCGGTGATCAATAGAGATCAAGAAGATGATCTCTTACGCTATTGGAAGATCAATGAGTCGTATTTGGGAATGCAATGGGAACATCGTTTTGAACAGCGGGAACCACCGATGACAAAATAATCCAAATAAATATGGGGGCGAATCTAATCCAAAACCCATATTCATAGCGATAGTTTGTGGTGAAGAAAAGGAGAGCCTTATCGGCTTTGAGTCGAGGAATATATCGATGTCTTAGCATGGAGTTATGAAGATATCGGGTTTAGACCCTCAAGTGGCCATGCATCGCCTTAACATTAAGCCGGGAGCTAAACGTTAAACAACAACGGCGATTTTCCCCTCGGTCATGAAAGCCATCGAAGAAATCGAGGCGATCAAAGCGGGTTCATCAGGAAGTCGCGACATCCGTGGGTATAAATATAGTACCGTGGTAAAGAAAAGCGGACCGAGATCCGGCCGTGCGTTGATTCTGAAGGCGTAAATCACGGCATGTCAGAAGAGCGATTTCCCTCTACCAATTCACGGACATTATCATCGACAACACATGTGGATTCGAGAGGATGTCTTTATGGATGGCTTTTCGGGGTACAATCAAATCAAAATGCACCCGATGATGAAAAGCACCGCTTGCTTTCGAACACCGTCGAGGAATATCTTGTTATCTGATTATGCCTTCGGCTTGAAAAGCGGGGGCTACATACCGGGTAGCCATGACCACTATCTTCGAAAACATTTGGGAAGCGGTAGAATGCTCACGTGAGCGATTTAGTGGTCAAGAGTCGTCACAAAAGTGATCATTTGCGACTTGAGGGCGACATTTGAGATAATCTTGGGCTCATCGGTGAAGATGAACCCAACTAAGTCTTTTAAGGGATGTCTAGTGGCAAATTTCTAGGGTTAAGTGGTCAGGCCGGATGGTATCGTCTCGACCGGACAAGATCAAAGCTATCCGGGAACTTCCACCTCCTAGGAGCCTTAGGGAGCCGTGGCCTCCAGGCGTTTGGCTTACATGATTCATTTCCAATTTATGGGAAATGTCAACCATTCTCGAAGCTCATGAAGAAAGGTGTATCGTTAGTTTGGGATGAAGATTGCGGAAGGCATTGAAGAGATCAAAGCGTATCTTTCTAATCCCCGTGTTAGTTGCACCTAAGTCGGGAAAACCCTTCGATTTACATCCAGCTTCTGGTATCGTTGGCGATCTTTGCTACGGGGCGATGACAATGGCCATGAGCGGCGATCTATTACCTCGGTAGGACAGCGTGGGGGGCGAATATCGATATCCTCCCATTCGGAAGGAATGTTTGGCTTTGGTCTTAGCCATCCAAAGATGCGGCACTATCTAGTGGGAACGAACTATACATGTCATCTCCAAAATTGACCCTATCACGGGTATTCATGACCGACTGGCACGTTGAATAGTCGAATGGCTAGATGGGCATTGTTATTATCTGATCGACATTCACTTCAAACCTCGGAAGGCGGTGAAGGGTCAAACAATGTGTGATCTTTTGGCTAACCATCCATTGAAAGGAAAGAAAGTCGAATTGTATCAAGACATGCACGATGAACCTTATGAAGCTAATCTGGTCTCTAAGGAGCGGGTATGGCGGTTGTTCTTTGAGCATGAAGCGACCCATGGCAACCCGTTGTGCGGGTGGGGGTAGTATTGATATCTCCACAAAACCACGTGATACCACGGTACGTAGCGTTATCGAACCATGCACCAATAGCGTAGGTATAATCGTTATTGATTGGTCTCGACATAGCCAAGCATTTAGGCGTGAAACACCTTGAAGCATTTGGGGATTCCGTAATCGTTAAAACAATTGAGAGGAGAATATGAAGTGACGAGGAGGACCTTATCCCTCATCATCGGCCGCCATAGCTTTAGGCGACTCCTTTGAAAGCTTTTACATCGATCATGTACCCGTTTGAACACTTATGCGAGATCTGTGGCGTCTCTTGCATTCACGCTAGCCTACAGAAATGCTACTCGGCGGGTTAGTGTGTCTAGTCGGCAACTATTTCGACGAAATATGCGTTCTGAGATCAAGCGGAAGGCGAACCTAAGTCACTTGAAGCCGCGAGGCTGGCGGTTCCCAATCATCGATTATGTCTTGCATGGGATATCACGAAGACATAAAAGAAAGTCAATTCGTCGGCGAGCATCAAGATTTTACTATGATTCCCAATTGGACTTTATATAGAAGGTCATATGATGGATTCTTGCTTGATGTGCGTCAACTAAGGAAGCGAGCAAGTCTTGAAAGAAGCTCATAGCGGTGTTTGTGGAGCACACCAACACGGACCCAAGTTATGGGACGGTGCGTGAACTTCGGTTATTATTGGCGACAATGGTAAGGGATCGTGGCTTACGCTAAGCGATGCCATGCATGCGGATACATGCTAACTACCTTCATCAACCGGCGGAACACTTGCATCCTACATAGCGTCGGCCATTTGAAACATGGGGAATGGATATCGTTGGTCCAATTTCCCCACCTTCTTCAAAGGACATCGCTTCATATTGGCGATAGCGACTATTTCTCAAAATGGGCGAGGCTATTCCATTGAGAATGGTCAAGGCTAGTGATGTGATCAAATTTGTCAAACATCCGTCATATACCGATATGGTGTGCCAAGGCAGTTGTCCCGCGACAATGGTCCACAATTTGTCGATCATGCTTTCCGCGATTAGCGATAAATTCGAATCGAATCGGCATCAACGACTTACTATCTGCGGCGAATGGACAAGCTGAAGCTTTTAATAAGGCGATCATCAAAATCCTCACCAAGATGGTCTCTTCAAATAAGAAGGATTGGGATGATAAGTTGGGACAAAGTTTGTGGGCTTATCGTCTGACGGTTCGCACCGTGGGTACCACCATATTCTAGTTTATGGTTGTGAGGCTATTCTACCATTGGAGATTCAAATCCCATCGCTCTGAATAGCATTAACCAACTGGAATGCGGCCGAAGAAAATCATCGTCGGCCTTGAAGAACTTGAAATCTTTGGATGACGACTACTGGGCTCAACGGCATATCGAGTTGTACGAACCATTTCTAAAGCATTTGACAAGAAGGTCCGATGTCATTATTTTCAAGGAAGGCGACCTCGTGCTTTCATTGTCCGGCCTTAATGATTTTGAATTCCAAAAGAAAGGAAATTCGAACCAAAATGGGAAGGACCATTAAGTAGTGGAGTCGGTTTACTCGAATGGAGTACCGCCTAACCAATCAAGAAGGCGACAAAATCATGATGCCTATCAATGGTAAGTTTACGAAGAAATATTACCCTAGTCAATTATCTTATCGTTTCTAAGTATTGACTTACCAAGTCAATATTTTATCTTCACGATATCCACCTTTGGCCTACCAAGTGATGTGATATTCTAATTCTCGGCGTTTGTTATTCATACGAATGATGTTAGTCATCCCTTATGGGCTTACTCAGCGATGAGCCAATGTTTCAATTCCCGTGAACAGGTGTCACCTAATTTTGATTTATCGAATGATGTGTCTTCATGTTGATCACGGTGGTCATACTTTCACACCATTGAACAATGTGATTGTTTTCGATCCGCGATCGTTATACTTCGTCCTTTGAGCGACACGATCATTTCCATATCGTCTCTTTGACTTGACTTTATGAGATAGTGGTTAACCAGTGATACACCCTATCAACTCCCTCACGAATAGTGGCCTACTATACGATGTGCTCCTATTCAATTATAGTCGTTATACTCTTATGTCCTTTGAGCGACTCGGTTAACTACCGAGTCATTTCCTTGAATGACTTTGTTCATAATCATTGTTGTTATACTTTCATGTCACGAACAACTTGATTGCTTTACGATCCGCGATCGTTATACTTTTATGTCAGCGAGCGATTCGATCACAACTTTCAGCTATCTTATTCACGGTAGTAGCCTACCATGCAATTTACCTTTATTCCAATCATAGTCGTTATACTCTCATGTCAATGAGCGACTTGACTACTTTCACATGATCATTCCTTTAAATGATTGTTTGTAATCCTGTTGTTATACTTTCATGTCGAACAACTTCGGTTACTCTTTGATCACAATCGTTATACTTTTATGTCAGCGAGCGATTCGATCATCCTCATATGATTTTATTCCTATTAATGACCTCTTGGGCAATTTGCCTTTATCTTTTAATCCAGCCTGAGCGGCTAAGGATAGAGGGAGATTTTAGCATTAAGCCTAAAAGACCTCCTCGAAAACTCATCATCTTGAGGGAAAAGTATGGCTAGTCGGTTCAAGCGGCAGCTGGTAAAGACATATCAAAGTCGTTGATAGGCTGGGAGTTTGCTAAAAATTCAGGTTACAAATGCAAAGTCGCAACAAAATTTTGAGTGAACACAAAAAGTGGAATTTTATTCATCATGTAGTTAAAGATATACATGAATTACAAGTTCCCAAGAGTTTGGCGGATCTGGAAGCAATCTTGACCATAGTTTCCTTGTGGCGACTTTGATCTCCTCCGTCTTTGTTTATGAAGATGTCGAGAAGAATCACGGGCATTTGTCCTGGCGGCCGCTTAGCCCTTCGGATCATTAGATTCGGCTTCCACAGCGGCCTCGTGTGCGCACATTGGGCTATCGAGTTTGATGTTTCTCGATGGCGGCCGCTAGCCCACTTTACGCCTCCGCCAATTTTGCACGAATGTCAATGAGTGCGACCTGTAGAGTCAACGAGGAGTTGTTGATTACGCTCGGTGCTAGCAACCCTTTTCTTTTCGACATCTGAGTGGCGGCCGTCTCAAAAGTCAATACTCTGCTTCTTTTAAGTACTTGGCGTTGGAGCTCAAATTGAGTATCATCTCTTATTCTTCTAAGTGCATGTACGATCCTCAATCATAGAATGAAGAGGCTGGTCCTTTTGTCTTTGCCATTTGTTGAAAAGGGTCTGCACTGTACCGGATAGGTTTGGTAAGGCGGTAGGCTGGCGTTAGTCGAGCTTTGCATCACATCGAGGAGAGGTTCCAATACGGCCTTGATCGGCAAAATCCCTGCAGCTCCAACACTTGAGTAGGAGATTCTTCGGGATGGTGAGGAAATTATGGCGAATCATAGATACCGTAGTCCTTGACAAGTCAAAGAGAGGGTACCGGCGAGAAGGTTTGGGCCCGACGGACAAGCGAGGGCGGGATTGGCGGGACATCAATTGAAGGAGTGGTGGCGGATCAAAGCCGGTGGGGTCTCGAGGGCACATGGCGGGGATTCTATGTCGTCTTGGGTCACGATTTCGACTTCGAAGCGGCGGCGACCAGGAGACTCTTGAGCATCATCAAGTATACTCTTGGCGGCATCGGGAGGCCTTGATAATGGGGCTCGGTGGCGGCGGCTTCAATCAAGGCTTCTCTCCTCACCAGCTTGACTACGCTTGGACGAGGGGCCACGGTCTTTAGATCCTTGATCTGTGGCACAAAGCTTGGCTTCCTCGAGGCTCGAAGTGTGGGTGGCTTCTTGAGGCCGAGCTCAACAAGCCAGGTAGGCGGTAGAGCTTTCAAGAGGATCTTGGGAATATATTCGATGGTTCTCCAAAAGGCGAACTCTAGGTGCCTCGTCTGAGTTCAACCCGGGAGTTGCTTCAACACCGGTGAGAAGAAGGCATGTTGCTACCGTACTCATCTAGAGCCTCATCTATATCCGCTGGGTCTCATGTGGGGTGGGTTGGCGTGATGGCTCACGGGTCCCATGAGGGCTGGATTGGCGTGAGGGCTCCACACGGCAGGGTTTAGCGGTTCGGCATCCGTCTGGCGTGCAAATACTCCTTTAGTCGAGGAATCGGCTCCTCGTTGAAGTCGGCCTTCCATAGCGGCCCGAATCAATGCGTAGCCGAAGAGTTGATGTTGAAGCACGGAATTTGGCGTTTGCCATGCAATGCCACTTGCAATCTGTGAGCGTCGTCCGGGATTGAGGGTCGTTGCGGAAGAAGCGAGCACATGCGCCCGAGCGGTCGATGCCAAGCCGGCTCCCGACTAAGCCACAACCGTCGGTTATGGCGAGGCTGGGATTACCAGCGTCTGAGTTGATCATACCAATGGCGGAGCGGCAGCAGGCGAGATAAAGCTTCAAGCATATAGGACGAAGCGGCAAATGAAATACCGGTGGGATGCTCATGAGCCATAGAAGCGACAGCGATAAAGTGGTATAACCACGAGCATTGGGTTCATCCACTAGAGCTTGTCCATAGCGACCCGGAAAATGAGAAGGCAGATTAAAGAATAACTCTTATAGTCGGGAGGCCGCAGAAGCCATGTAATGTTTGGTCAATCGGCGTTCTCTAGCCTACGGATGAAAGGAGTAATTTGTCCCTATATATGCGAAGGTGTACCCATGAGAGTAGGGCAATGCATGGCGAACCACGCCATAAGATAGGCGTATGGTAATTCCACCCTCGGGTTCTCAACACCATGGCGGAAGGCATAGCAAAGGCGCCATAAGCCGTAATGAATCTGGGCAATCATGGCGGGAAGAAGTGCATATTGGCGCCGTGTGCTAAGCGGACCGAGGAAAATCACCTCGAGGTGCCGATGAGTCAAAGGCTGCCGGCGAGGCGATATGTTTAAGCCACAACATGAGGTAGCACACTGCTTGGAAGAAATCGGCTCCCTTCGATAAATATAAGTGTCAAGCGTCGTCCTGTAGGAAGCCATGCTCATCCGTGGAAGTCACATAAGAAAGTGGAAGGTTGTCAAGCACAAGCGTGACAATTTACCGCCTCAAGAGGACCGGGGGCACCACAATACCTTCCTTATCATCCGGTCCTTCAAAGAGGTAGTGGGCCCAAATATTATGGTGATGAACTTTTCCCCTTCTTATCGGCCACGGCCGTGCCTACGTAATGCAAATATAATAGTGGCACATCACTTCCCAATAGGTCTCCACTACTTGGGGTGATCTTTTCAAATCCGTCGACTCTTTATACCGGGATGTACTCCTCGTGCGGATACACGCCATGAGGTAGCCGAAACCTCGGCCATCTCGTGCAAGGCAATCCCAATTAAGATGCAGGTGAAGAAGGTATGAGTATCGGGATTATACAATTCCAAAATCCCAAAGAGCTGTTGAGAATTGTTCCTCAAGCCCGTTGAGTTGCCACGATAGGAGCCCTAAGGCCAAACCTCTCCAATTCATCACGATACTCTTCTAGAATGTATTATTGATCGCGAGGCCACCATTGCGAAGAACCCCATCGAGACCAACGAGAGTCGGAAATCCTTGGCGGAATTGCCCTCCACCTTATGGAAGCGACCAAAGGTGTTGGCTGACGGTGATTATGCAGGGAAGCTCCCTGGAAAAGCCGGGTTGTAGACCCGGTTACATGATGACCATGGCGGTCCACACATGCACCACCCGAGAGAAGTGACGCACATCACTCCATCTTGAGTAGGGGTTAGATCCCAATTCATCTTAGAGGATTAGGCGGCTCTTAAGGAGGTCGTGAGCAATCCCGTTCCATTCTTGAGGCAAGAACGTGAGTTTACCACCGGGAGCCACTTGTACAAACCCAAGTCCAGCAGTCACGGATCTTGATATCATCTCCAAGCGAGAAAGGCGAGGCTTTGCGATCGGTCGGTTAGCAGAGACTCCAAAGGGGCATCCGTAATCCAGCGCTGAAGGTGGATGTTGAAGGTTGAAAAGTCTCAACTCCTCTTGATCCTGTCCCCAAATGCGAGAGCGTTCACAAGAGGGAGAGAAGGGTTACGCCTCTTGAGCACCGTTTGCTCCAAAGAACCCGTTGAGGAATGGGGGTAGAAGGATGCTCAACTACACAAAGAAGAAGTTAGTCTCGGAGGTCAAATCGCCACTTCAAAGGACAAAGTCACTCCGAAGCGAACCTCGTCAAGCAGGGCGAACCGTCATCAATGGGCGAACCGCGGACAAGCGAACCTCGCCAAGCGAGGCTCATCCAACAAGCGAGCCTGCGCCAAGCGAGACTCATCTTTCCGAGCGAGCCATGGCGAGACTCATCGCCGAAGCGAGCCTGCGTAAAGCGAGACTCATCCACAGAAGCGAGCCTGCTAAGCGGGACTCATCTTTCGAAAGCGAGCCTGCAAGCGAGACTCATCGCCCGAAAGCGAGCCTGCGCCAGCGAGACCCATCCCACAAGAAAGCGAGCCTCGCTAAACAAGACTCATCATTCAAAAGGCGAGACTTCGCGAAGCGAGCTTCATCTAAAATAATCAAACCTGCGCAAGCGGTGAGTTTCAACGAGACCCTATGGGGATCACGGGAGATCAGAACCTCGATGAGGTTTATCAAGCCAAATGAGGCAAGCCTAAACCCAGGCGGAGATTAGAAAGATATGATCTTGGAGAGCAATATCATCTCGAGTGAAAATCCGTCGTAAAATTAACTCTGGCGGACCTTAAAGTCATGTTTTGGCGGCGATGCTCTTACCTTTACACATGGCGGACGGTGGAAGCGAGCGAAGTCAATAGGCTTTGCCTTTGCCGATGGCGGTTTTGGGGGCCATTGCTTGGCGTCAAGAGAATTCAGCGATTTAGATTGGCGGCAGAAGATGGCGGTGAAAGGTTTTCTGACCTTTATTTGTCATATATAAGGTCTCGAAGAACCCAAGCGGCGGCGAGATATCTGGCCCGGATCTCTCCGTGATCATCGATCGAGATCTGCGGGCGAGATCAGGATGTGACAAGTCACTTTCGAAAGGGTCTAATCCTAATTTGCCCGCGTGGATCGCGGTTAAAGAAATGGAAGCAAGCGCCAAAGTGCGGTGAGTCGCGAGGTTCGTGTTGCCTTCATATCGAACTCTGGCGAGGTTGGCGTCGAAATTAGCCGATAGCTGATAGAAAAATTCAAAGTATTCGGACCCACAGCGATTCAAGTCGAAAACTTTGAAGGGTCTTAATGAGCGATCAAAAATCCTCGGCGAGGTCGGTAGCACCCTAGTTGTTAAAGCTTCAAGGCGAGGCTGTTGATGGGGCGATGGACCATACAAACTTCAAAGCGAGACTTCGGTCAAAGGCTCAACCTCAATCTGAGGTTAGCCGCGTGGGCGGAGTTCATTTTAACCGAGGCTCGCCCGCGGCAAGCTCAGCGGTGATTAAGCGAGGCTGCGCCCACAACACTTAAGTTTGGCGGGCTGCAACTACGGTATCAAAGTTTGGCGGGCTCGTCCCCAGCGTCAAAGTTCGTAGCTCTCCCTGGCGAGGTTGCCAGCGGCAAGCTCTTTATTCAGCGGGGTTCACCCAAGTAGTGAAGCTCTCCTTTCGGGCGAGGTTGCCTAGCGGAGTCCCTGTCCTTCAGCGGGTTAGCCTCGGCGGTGAACCTGCGCCATTCAGCAGAGTTAGCCTACGGCGGTGAACCTGCGCCATTCAACAGGAGTTGCGCTACGGCATGAACCCGCCATTCAACCGAGGTTAGCCTACGGTGAACCTGCCCATACAACGAGGTTAGCCTGCGGTGAACCTGCGCCATTCAATGAGGTTAGCCTACAGCGGTGAACACCGATGTTATCACCGAGTTGCGCCAATGGCGAAGCTGCATGCATCGACAAGATGTATAAGTTTCGATCAATTGCCCATTGTCAATCAAGTTCGTCTGTCGTTGATCGTATAAATCACGAAAGCCACAACCGCGTGGGCTAAGTAGTGGACATCGGTTATACCCGTCCATGCCGGTTAGCCACGTTCCCACAATTCCGGCATGCGGTTACATGCTAAAAGCCTATAAATGGCGGTGAGTAGCCATTGGGCTGGACTTTGGGCGGTTGAGAAAATCTAGCACTAGCGCCAAGAGATCGAGTTCTTCATCAATCAACAACAACGATTACGATCGTCAGCGGAAGCGAAACTCGTGAGCATTGAGTGAAACCTTCTTTAGCCACCAGAACCCATAAAAGAAGTCAAATCAATCTTCTCTTCCTCTCATGTCGAGAGGTGTGATTGTAATTCTTTTCAAAGTCAATCAAACAAAACTTTTCGACTCTACAACTACTAGCGATTATAAGAGCAATGGACTTGGATCAGTTCGTTGACCTCTGAAGGGGTGGCGTCAACTTCCTTAGTCGGCTTCACCAGAATTGCTCTCGAGATGCTTGAACAAGTAATCACCGAAAGCGCTAGACTCACTTGTGACTTGGTCTTCTTTGCTAATGGCTCATTCTATGATAAAGCAATGTGATAATGACAAGTGAGATTATATAAAGGTATGATGGCGATCGGGTCATCCGATCTTTCGGTGACTCAATTAAATTGAAGGAAATACTCACGGTATAACATCTTCCCCATCGGTGGCGGAGACTTGATGCATCTCATGAAGAGCTAGCCCGACTCTCCGTCCACAGTCAAAAGGTGTTTGAATCCGGATCGTAGAGTTCTACGCGCAAAGAAATGATGGGGTGATCGACAACCCATGCGTGGTGGCGCGAATGGTACATATAAACGCATGCATGTAACTCCTCACTCCATCGGTGACGTAGTTCATCATGCGAGCCATCAATATTTAATGCGAAGAATGGAGCCAACCGTAAAACCTATGACCGGTAGCGGGCATTTCTCATCCTAGCCTCATAGAGCGATTCTTCAATGTATGAGCGGTAGTAAATATATGCCACGGTGTGTCCAATCACGATGCGCCGGGGCGTAATCCGGTGACATGACTCCTATTCAAACCATTAGCTGCGGTGGGTAATATACCCACAATGGGCGTCGTCATGCTCCTGTCAAGCACCAAGACATCTCCCATGTCGCGATTCCTCAACTCAACCAACGGCGATGGCGGTATCGGTGGAAGATATAAAGCCCTCCTTCATCTTTGTGCGGCTTTGCACTCTCAATAAAAGCGTGTTGGATCTTCAAGGAATCTCGAATAAGTATCTGTCTTCTTGAGGATGAGTGGGCGGTATCCCTCACGAGTGGCGTCGGTGATCAGCGAGCAAAGCATCACGATAACTCCTTCTTGTATCACTGGATAGTCTCGCGGATGTACCTAGTGCAAGCGAAGTAACGAGCAGTGAAGAGTGTCGGAAATGGCGTAGTGCTTTCGCCCGGCGTCCGTTATCAGCGTTAGAAGGAAGCGCTTGGAGGATACTCAACTGGCGAAGTAATTAAAGCGTTAGATCAGTCATGAAGAATATTTGAAAGGCAATGTAAGGTGTCGAACTCCTCTCGTAAATCTATGAGATAGAGTCACTACCTTATAGCGGGTGAGACGATTCCAATCCGTTCGCCCTTGTGGGATGATGTATACCATCAGCTGAGATAGCGACAATATCCCGTCCTCATGATATAATATGGCATGGAATCATTCCTTAAGATAGGTGTTGACCAAGAAAAACCTATCTTTTAGCGGCGACCCTCATGAAGGAGAATGTGGCTTTTCGGCTTGCCTCACAAGGAGAACAAAGTGGGGATGCGGTATGCTACGTGTGAGTTTGAAGACACTAAGAAGTGAAAAAGGCCCAACCAAGTGATGGATGCACTCTCGTAGCGGGATAGTCGGTGGCTCTTGAACGTCTCGGATGACATATCTACCTGCAAAAAGAATCAAACGGGTCAAAAATTCAAAATATAAAGGGAAACTATGAGTTTTGAATCAAAAGTCCTAGCAAAATATGGGATTTCTTGGTCAAATTCTAGTTAAACCCACAAGGAGCATACCGTCAACAACGACTCGATTCTTGCTCGAAAACCCTCGAGCAGTTTGGTCATAAAATGACCAAAATACCGGGGGTTCTGATGAAATCAAGCCCATCGAAATCACTTTCAGTCCCAAAATCCTCACCATTCAAATCCCTCCTGAACTTAAAATTTGGGGGCGTTTTGGCACAAAACACCCTGAACTTCAGCCACAATTTGCATATAACCCCCCTAAATTTTGGCCAAAACAAAATCCCCAGCAATCATTGGCATACCAACCCCTCAAATTACAGTCCAATTCTTGCATAAAAAACCCTTCAAATTTCAGCCCTCTTTTCATGACCCGAACTCCTCCAAACTTCATGCAAATCCACCCTCAAAAACCCTATTTTGAGGTGTGAAATCAAAACCCTAATTTCATGCATGCCCACAGGTGTATTCACTGAAATAAAAACCAAATATGCAAGGGGTTGTGAAGGATTTACACAGGCTTCGAAAACCGACAAATTTGAAATCGAGAGAAAGAGTGAAGGGCTTCAAAATCCAATTAGCACAAGGATTTAAGCAAGTTCTTAGAATTAAAATAAAGAGGAGACCTGTACCTTGGATATTCGCTGGAGTTTGGGGAAGGCGAGGCGAAGGAACAATGAAAAAACCCGAGTCGAAGAAGCTAGGGGGTCCGGCCGAAACTAGTTTTTTTTTCTTCTTTAGGGGGTTCGGCCGAATTTTTTGGCCAATTTTGTTTTCCCTGAAGAGAGGGAGAATTCGGCCTGATTTATAGGGGTGATATCATGTTTGGTTGGGCCCAAACCAAATAAGAAAAGGAAAAGAAAAGAAAAAAAGAAAAGATGCCTTTTGAATCCTAGAAGTCGGTTGATAAAAAAGAGATTTTTCTTTTGGAAAGGGGGGCCCGGTCCTATTAATAGAGGATAGGATTTGGTTTGGCCCAAACCTAATAAAAGGAGGATTTGGCTAAACCTAATCAAGGGTGGATTTGGCCTAACTAACGATCAGTAGGATTGGTAGAACCTAGTCAAAAGAGGGTTCGACTAAACTCAAATCCTCATCCGTTTGCCTCCTCCTTTTGCTCTATCCCTCCCGATGGTTATTTACTCCAATTAGGTATATGAGTATAAACTATTTCCTATCTTTTATCGAGAAGTTTAGGAGAATATTTTTATATTCTTAAGGATAACTTCGACAACCCCAATTTCCTCCCAGCTGTGATACTCTAATTAGGTATATGAGTATAAACTATTTCCTATCTATTGTCGAAGTTTAGGAGAATATTTTTATATTCTTAAGGATAACTTCGACAACCCCAATTCCTCCTTTGTGATACTCCAATTAGGTATATGAGTATAAACTATTTCCTATCTTTTGTCAAAGTTTACGGAGAATATTTTTATATTCTTAAGGATAACTTCGACAACCCCAATTTCCTCCTTTGTGATCCTCCAATAAGGTATATGAGTATAAACTAATCCTACTTTTGGCGAGAAGTTCCTAGAAAATATTTATGTTTTAGGATAACTTCGACCACCTCTGACGTGTATATGAGGATAAACTAATTCTCGAAACTCCAATGAGCGTAGGAGTATAAATTGTGTTGGCCGACCAGCGTCGTAATGAAAAATCGATTGAAGGTAGAATTTCAAGAGAAAATTTCGGCCCGGTCAGCGTCCACGTCTCAAGAAAACTCCTCCGCTATGGTGGTCCTACAACAAGCATCACAATAGAGAGTTCACCAATTACAGGGCGAACCCTCAATCTCCTCGGTAGTGGAGTCCTCGGCGAGCAATGCAATGGAGAATTTGCGATTGAAGGTGAAGTCTCAAGGAATCGGATGGTCGATTCGATGACAACTCACCAACGAGCTAAAGCAAATAGTTCATTCACCCCTCGGGTCAAGATTTGACGTGGTGGATAATAAATCACGACAGCGACAATTTGATCATCCTACAAAGCACGGATATCCGAAAGAATTGGAGAAATCAAGACTCGAAGCCATTTTCGAGTCTGTTATACGTGAAGGTTTGGACCTATCATATCAAAATATTTCGGCTTCTATAAAAAGAAGGCCGAACACTTTGAAGGGGTATCTGTGGCGTTGAAAATTACCTATAAATCCCTGAGCAAAGCTTGTGATGGGGAGTTGACGATCGGTGAGCCGTTTGACGACGTAACGACGAGTGACCACGACGCAAACGCACAAAGCGAGTTGACAAAGTGCATAAGGCAGGTAAGGCGTCCAAGTCAATAAACCGAGTTGACAAAACGAATGAAGCCAGTCAACGAAGCATCCAAGTTGACGAGACAACGAATCGGCGTCGGATGACAACCAGACGTCGGATCGGCGAATGAAGCAAATCGACGCAAACCGTCAAAATCGACTGGGCGATGGGTTGCAGCGGCAGAATAAATCCGACCCGAGCATGCGGAGCCAAACCGACAACTCGAGCCAAAATTAGGCGTGGATCGACATAATCGAATGTGGGAAACTCGGTCGATGGGATCGGGCGCGAAAAGTGGGAAAAAATCGGCAATGCCAAGGTGAGCCACCTCGGCCAAAGTGGCTCCGGCCAAGGCGAGCCACCAACCAGTGGCTCGATGGCCGGCCACCTAGGTGGTAGAGCCACCTAGGTGGCGGCTGACCCTGGGCCTAGTTTTGACCCGCTATCCGCTTTCAAGGCTATAAATATGAGGAGGGTCTCATTTGCACGATCTGAAATTTTGGAGAAGCTAAAGCTCTACCAAATTGCAGCAACCAAGTTTCAGGTCGATCTCGGGGAGAAAGGCTCTTTGGCGATCATCTTCTTCAACACCAGATCTAGATCTCGGTGAACTCTACATGCCATTATTCTCCTTCGTGAGATAATCGCCCAGGGCTATTATCCTCCTTCGTGAGATAATCCCCTTCAAAAAGTTCGAGAGATCAGATCTCAGTCAGATCTACACGAGTTTCCTCCGGATCAAAACTTCATTTTTGATCCCGAGAAAAGCTGTGACTTCGGCAGTGCGATTTCACGCGGGCTCTTGTTTCCTTCATGAAATAACCCCTTTCATCGTGTAGATCTTGCACCAAATCCGAATCACGCGGCGGTCCACGGACGGAATAGAAGTCCCCGGCACAGGCAAAGACACCCACGCAAGCGAGGATTCGATAAACGGATCCCGCGTTTGTTTAGGGAGATAAAGTTATAATCTTTATTTGATTTTCGTTGTAATCAGCCTTATAAAAAGGCGATCTTTTTATTTTTTGAACTTGTTTGTAATCCCATAAAGGTGTAATGAGTTCGAAGGCAATGAAAATCAAGGAACCAACTTTCCCCTGAACAAAGTCGTTTCCAAGACTATGAAATCAACGGAGAAATGAACTCCCCACCTACTTTTCCTGGGAATTTAGAAAGCTCCTCAAGCTCAGAGAAGTTGCCCTGTCATGCATTGACTTTACTCCCTCTGGAGTCTGGATATCACTAGGAACCATCTCCTTTTTTAGGCTTTAGTAGATTTGTATGGAGGGGTGTTATGGATTTTATCCAAGAAAACTCTGTTCCCTTGCAGTGGGATGATGCTTTGGCATGGATGATAAGGAAATGGAGGGGGAGTTCTTCTATAAATAGCGCTAAGCGAGGAGCTGCTGCTGCTGTTATCTATTATATTTGGAGAGCAAGGTGTTTATTAATCTTTCAACGGAAAATTGTTACTATGGAGGAATGCATTAGTATGGCTATATTCGATATTAAGATCGAATGCAAT
>WHSE01000024.1:0-134735 GCA_012295165.1 Asparagus setaceus
GCGATTTGTAGATCGGCGTTGAGCGGACTTGTACTGCGCCGGTGCCGGGCGTACGCAATGACTCGTAGATCGCGAGAATCCTTGAGAAAATCCCAAATCAGGTGAAGTCAAGCCTCAGAACGTGTAGAAATGAAGAAAACCCCTATTTATAGAATAGAGGCGTAAAATGGCCGACCCTTGGCGACCACCTCGACCAAGTTGGCGAGGTGGCTCGGCCATGGTAGTAGAAACGCCCCTACCACTGGTAGAGTAACTTCGACCAAGTTGGTAGAGTCTTCGTTCATTTGTTTTTTTCGCCGTTTAGCCGTTTTCTCGGTCTCGGGCTTAGGTCACTTTATTCGACTCTTGGTATTCCGGACTTAGATTAGATGCGTATTTGGCTCGGGACTAACTCTTGGTTTGTTCGGTTCAGCGACTAAATCCGATCATTTGTTCGCGTCGGTGCTTTCGATTCGTTTGATTGATTTCAATCCGTCAGCGGTTTAAATGGCGATTGGTCGGCGTTTGAACTTGGTCTCATCGGCGTTGAATCCGATCTGCGTTGGCGTTGAATCCGATCGATCTTGCCGTCAAATCTGATCGTCAAATCTTATTGGGGCGTTGTTAGATTGATCCTCCTTAGCGGCCTTTGTCGATTTATGCTTCTCGCGACTCATGCGTTCGTTCGACTCACTTTATCGTTTTCGCGGTAGTCAATGCATAGCGTTTTCGAGTCGCGTCATCGGGCGGATCGTCGATTGTCAACCCGCGTTTACGAGTCTTGTTGAATCGCGATAGCAATTTGCGCCTCTGATACCTCCGCGTCTCGGTCGATTCTTGATAGTGCGGGATGCTTTGGACATGATGAACCCTTCACTCTTTAGTTGGCGTGATAGGGCTTGTGAGTTGACCTCGTTTGATCTCTCCATTCCCGGTCTTTCCGGTGCTGTAGGATTCTGAAGGTATTGCAGTCTTGCATTTTTTGTGCGTGGTTGTAGAATCTTGACCAAAGTCGATAGATGAATTTCTTTTGAAATTAGCTCCGTGTTTAATTCCTCCAATCCCTCGGGTTCTCCGGTGTTTTGTAGGATACCGGGGGTGTTACGGTCTTTGCATTTATTGCTTGGCCGTTGTTGGAATTTCAAGCGTGGCTATCGGCTTCGTGTTGGTGAATGTCGTCGATTGACCATCGAGATTCCTCCGTTGTCGGAAAATCCTTTCTTTGCGGCGTTAATTGGCCAAACTATATGGATTTTAGCCTTCAATCGTGAGTGCAGCGTTGGCCGTCGTCTTCACGTGGATCGAACCGTTGATCGGTGAATCGCCGGCGGCGGCGTTGGTTGGCGTCGCTCTTGTATTACTCCTTGTTGTAGTACAATTATCCCGCGATGGGAGGAACTCTTCACGGGATTTATTCGTTCAAGCGTTGGCCGATGGGCTTTCGGCGGCGGCGCGAATCGGCATTGAGTGCGATGGGAGGAGTCCTTCAGTAGGATCGTTGTCAGGCAGAGAAATTTCCTCTTGGCGTTCAACCTTCAATTGGCGATTATGGCCGTTGGTAGCGTCAACATAGTTTATGCTCATCGTTCCGGAGTTTGAAATTAGTTTATCCTCACATACCCATTGAGTGGTGAGTTATCCTTAAGATATTTTCGGAGAACTTCGCCAAAATTAGGAAGCAGTTTATGCTCGTATTCCTAGTTGGAGTAGCATTAGGTGGCAGCGTTGATTAAGCGTCGATGCAATCAGCGATCGAGTTATCCTAAGAATATTTTTATGGAAATATTCTTAGGAGACTTCTCGGCGAATTAGGAAGCAGTTTATACTCGTGTTCGATTGGAGTAGGATTGAATGACAGCGTTGATTTGCGTCGATGCAATCCATACGTCGAGTTATCCTAAGAATATATTTTTATGGAAATATTCTTTGGGAACTTCTCGACAAATTAGGAAACGGTTTATACTCGTAATCGATTGGAGTAGGATTGAGCGGCGACGTTGATTTAACGTCGATGCAATCCTACGATCGAGTTATCCACGAGAATGTTTTATGGAAATATTCTTTGGGAGGACTTTCGACAAATTAGGAAGCGGTTTATACTCGTAATCGATTGGGTAAGATTGGATGGCGTTGATTTCGCGTCGATGCAATCCATACGATCGAGTTATCCCTAAGAATATATTTTTTTGGAAATATTCTTTGGGAACTTCGACAAATTAGGAAGCAGTTTATCTTGATTGGGTAGGATTGGACGACAGCGTTGATTTAGTCGATGCAATCCACACGATCGAGTTATCCCTAAGAATATATATTTTTATGGAAATATTCTTTCGGGAACTTCTCGACAAATTAGGAAATAGTTTATACTCGTAATCCTGATTGGAGTAGGATTAGGCGACGTTGCTTGTCGATGGGGGCCTTAAGGTGTTATCACTGAGCTAAATCTTGAGAATCTTTCCAAATATAGCGGAGGTAGGGGCCAATCAGCGGACTGATTTGGCACTATTTTGACATCCGGATAAGATTCCAATTAGGACTCCTAATTAGGGGCTGATTAGAGTCCTAATTAGAATTGATTTGGGCCCATTAGGAGTTGTTATAAATACTCATGACCCTCCTTTGCCTCTGACCTAGGCCGCCCCCCTCTTGCTCTTTTCCTCTTGTTTTCATCTCGTCTCTCGCCGTCTCATCTCTCTCAAACAACGAGGTACATGCACGAGTGTTTTACGACGTCTTTTTCTTCTTCTTCTTCTTTTCTTTCTCTTTTTTTTGTTTTGTTTTGTGCATGAACAGGTGGGCAATCAGCAAGAGGAAACGGCGTCGGTGGCGGCGATCGACCCGCGCGCCGGCGGCAACCGGGCGGCTGGCGGCGCTGAAGTGCGGCAGAAGCGCACGGCACGCCGAGCGGCAAAACTGGCGCAGCGCCGGCCAGCTTGCCCGAAGCGGCGGCTGGCGCTGACCAGGCGCGCCTGAATGCTGGGCAGGCGCTTGGCCGTCGGTCTTGTTTGTTACTGCGATTGCGGACTCTTGGTCTTTCTTGATGCCTTTTGTTGATTTTCAATTGCATATCGACTTTATTTGTCTTCCTTTGCGGTTTCCGATGTCATCGCGAAGATCTCATGTTCAAGGGGTGATCAACTCGCTGGCGCGTGAATACCGCCTCCCCTTCTTCGGTGGTCGCCCGGCTATCATCTTCATTATATAATCGTTGTATCCCGCCGGCTCTCCTTTGTGAGGCGATTAAGGGCTGAAATCCTCCTTTGTGGGGACCGGCGCTTGTGTGTACACTTTCGTTCACGACCAGCCGTTCTCCTTTGTGCGATTGGGAAGAGCGAAATTCTCCGTGAGGATTGAGGCTTCAAGCGATCACCGATCTCGATATCTTTTAGCGGGGCGATTTCATACGTACCCTTACGTGGAGCGGGATATATTGCCGCTTTGTTTCAGCGACTATATTTATCGTTCTCGGGGTATTCGATCACGGATGAAATCGTATACCCGTTATAAGGTCGTGACTCAATCTATGTAAGATGAATTCAGCGCCTTTTACTAAGCGGAATATTTTCGATTTCGTTGATTATTCCTCGGGCTTTTCAGACTTACGCGGTTGATGGGCGCCATAGTGACTATTATTCCGTGTGATGATCCCGATTTTATCTCGCCTCGATTTGCACGGTAAGTGGGCGGTGAGGATTGTAGTTGAGGAGTTCCGCATTCTCGACGATTGGTCACGGATCGCCACTCATAAAGACACTAGCTCTAGAACCTGCGAAAAATAGATTATCGTTGGCTCGATTAAGGATCGGATTCGACTTTTGTCGAGGCGGCGGTGGTTGAACCAAGATGGCGGAGGTCCCTTGTATATTCCTCGGATACCGTCGGCTCTCATTGACCGATTCGGACACCGCCGTGCCAGCCGTATGTCATGGCGTGCGAGAGAGCATGATCATATTCATTGCGGGTTTATTACCCGGTGACGATTCAGGTTCTATGAGGAATGCGTGTCATCGGCCTTCACCACAGGATTGTAGGTGGACACTGCCCGTGATGAGCTCTTTGTTCTGCCTCAACTCTGAAGAATAAGCCTCGCTACATTGGAAGCGAGAGATGCGAAATCCTCTAGTCATAGATTTTCACGGTTCACTCATCGAGTAAACATTGGTGAAGTGCCAATTCGCGTAGGCATCAAAATTGGAAGAACCTCAAATATGACTAAATCATGAGAAGATCGAAGAAGAACAGCGTCGTCGAAATCTCAAGAAGTCAACATATGGGAGATTGTGTCTGCTTCACGGTCGCGAGACACTTGTTTAATGTCTCGCCAGGCGAGCACCTTGATGTCGGCGAACATGCTTATGTCTTCTTCGCCCGGCGGGAACACCTTGATGTGTCTGGCTATTAGCGAGACACTTGTGTTGTCGCCCGCGAAGCGAGCACTTTGATGTGTCTCGCTATAGCGAGACTTACGTGTCTATAAAGGCGAGACACCCGAATGCAAGCGAGCTCTTTAGGGTCTAAATTAATCTTTGGTGGGGCCCACTTGACTTTATCAATGCGAGAGACGTTGAACACTTTAATGTCGGTTACCGCGAAGATAAGCCCACTAAGTGATTCTAGAGCATTTAATCGTGCCTAAAAGCGGAAAACCGTTACGGCGGTGGAGGGGCGACCTTGCCTGCGCTAATCGGCGGCCCATCTTTACCGCCGCGCCCGGCGGCCTGCTTGCCTCGCCCGATGGCGGCGACTTGGCGAGGCAGCTCGGTACGCGGCGTAGCTAAATCTCGGCACTTATGACAATTGTGGAGCGTTTCCCAAGACTATAAATACCCTCCACGTCCACGCCCGATTGGCCATCGAAAGGAAAATCGAGAAATCCAAGCTTAGGAGTTCAAGAACCGATCCTGAGGAGATTCCTCGAGTTTAAGCCTTGACTTATTCTTGAGAAGAGTAGATATCTTACCTTGCTAAGATATTTCTTTGAAGTTCTTGTTTCCTTTAAGAAACTAACTAAACCGTCGATTCGACGATCATTTCGGTGGTCCACGGATTCACGCGTCCGACGCAGCAAAGTCCACAAAAACAAGAGATCTACACTTGTAGCGTCTTTTGTTGAGTTTGTAAAGAGTTATTTAATTTTCATTGTAGCGAGAACCAAAGTGTAATTTTCTCTAGTTTTACAATGGAATCAACTTTCGACCCAAACGCGATGGCGACCACGGTGGGAGCCAGCGGTCGAGCCGAATCGTTGTGTATGCGCTTAAATGATCGGTGCGACCTCATGGTTGATGGAATAGACTACTTCTTCGATCAAGCCAAATTAAGTATCTCTCCTCTTCCTCATCGAAGTCCTCCTCACCCGCCAAATATCGGAGGATTTCATCCCCTAAGAGGAGGTTAGTTACTGTTGTGATGTGCAATGATCTTCGTTAAGCTTCGGCAGGCGATTCCCTCTCAACAAGATCTCAAGCGATCGGCGAAGAGCTTCGCCAAAGAGCGGCGTCAAAAGATGGCGTCGATTAGCCAGGCTCACGGGAGTCGGATGGAGTTCACTATCGAGAACTCCGGTGATCAAAGCATCAACGCAATCTCTCAATCGTCGCCTCTCCTCCCGAGGAAGAATGGGTTCTCGTCAAAGGGCCGATTGACAAAGAAGGAGCTCAAAAACGCGTGCCGCGCGTTGCTCATGCGTGCCATTGTTCATGAAAGCGAGTCAAAAGCAACCCGACAAGCGGCTCAAAAGCGAAGCATGGGTCCAGAAGTCAGTCAAAATTGGCTCAAGAGTCGCCTGGCGGAATTCTTCGGTAGAGCGATTCGAGCGCCTCGCGCCCGGCGCTTGACCTAAAACACCATGGCGGCGATGCTATCTCAGCGCCGGCCGAACGATCGGCTGCACCGTCAGCGGAAGCGATCCTCCATCATTGATAAAGATGGGCTTTCAGCTTTCCCACTTCTCGGGATGAGGTATCAACCTTTAAGTGCGAAATCCGATAACCGGTGTTGATCGTCTTGGTCACAACGAAATAAAGCAAGGTTCGGTGAAGAAATGCTTGGATTACCGGTTCGAGAAGAGTCTTGAGCAAAATTTGAAATATCTGAGTCTCTAGAATTCAATTGCATCTCGTTTGAGCATCCAGGGTCGAGTGGCGAGAAGAAGAAGTTGAGGCAAGTGACTCACAAAATCCGCGAGATGACCGGACCCTCGGCGATTCATCTGAAGCAACTTGGATGACAGCGGCGATGGAAGTTGTCTCTCAAATCAAATGGCGGCGTCCCCAAAGAAGGCGTGTCCTCCAGTGGACAAGCGTTACACGGGGGTGGAAGTGCAATTTGTGATAAACCACACCAACCACACATCGGTACGGGGTGGCAACACTGAACGAGGGCGATCGATGAAATAGGTTGTTCTTGCTCGTGTGCACAATATCAAGGCGTTGTTGTCGGGATGTGCACTTTTTCGAGTCGAGCGGCTCACCCACAAAGAGCTTGATATTGAGCGGCTTTCCCTGTCGACAGCGGAAAATCTGAAACCACCGTCAAGGCGACCGAAGAAAAGAAGATCGCCATTCATGGGATGAATTCCCGAAGTCACCATTAATATGGTGAACAAAGGAAAAGACCGACAATGGGCGAGGACCGACTTCCTCACGGAGGAAAATCGGCCTCGAGTTCAAAGAATGTCTGGTTACAATTCGCAGCTACCGCGCGTGACTATAGAAGGATGCATGAGGAGAGTCATCGATGATGAAGCTTCGACATCAATTCGGCGATAACTAGGTGACACAATGTCAAGTCTTGGTCCCATCCGAGAAGCTTTACCATTACTCCGATGTCACGGCTCAAATGTTGCAAGAAGCCTTAGCTAAGCAAAGAGAGCTTAAGGCGAAATGAGAGCGAGATGGAGCTAGCCATACAGCAGATGAGGAATTGCAAACCCAACGGTTACACAACACAGGTCGATCAACGGCCGAATCCAGTCAACAAGGTGGAGTAACCCACCGTAATGTTGAGGCAGTGATTCGGAGATTGATGAACACATTTGCGATCAACCTCCAAAGAAAGCTGCATCTGCTGCTCAAGGTGGAAATGATCAATTCTTCCTATTGGAAATAATCCAAAACAAGGGAAGATGATGGCGAAAGGATGAAAGAGCTTGAAGATAAAATCAATGCTTTGATGTCCACGAGGAAGTCAAAAGGGTATCCGTGTCAATATCCGAGAAGAATGGGATTCAATCCCTTATCCATGAAATTCAATTTGATCAACTTCCGCCGTTTGGCGGAGGGTCACCTTCACAACACGATTTACTTCAAATCACATTTAGGGGTAATCTCGGAAGCGAGCCTCGATGGTTCGGTCATTAAATCGGTACTCTTGGTGCCCGATTGGTATGTCGAAGACTCAAAGGCGGGAGTATTAGCTGCTTTGGGAGGACATGGAAAGTTCTTTTCAGCAACTTCTTGATGGCGATACGAAGTCTCGATTGGAACTCTTCTAGATGAGAAGCGAAAGGATGGGGAGACAATTGACACCTTCGTTAAGCGATTCATAATAAAGCTATAATGCGAGGGATCCAGTCTTGAAAAGTTCATATTGAAGACTTGCCACAACAATCTTTCTATAGAATTCTTTGGAAGTCATGGGGAATTAGATCCCTGACTTCGTGGAAAGACCTAAAAATACAAGGAGAACACAGATTTCCTCGGAAGGAAGAAATTTGAAAGCGAAAAGATGGTGACCCCTCGAGTAAATTTTCCTCTCGTAATAGAGAAAGGCATCTGTGATTCTTTGTTGGTCAAGCGTCGCTAACAACGGCCGCGCAAAAGCTTCTAAATCGAAATTCCACGAGGACATACTCTTTCAAGGGCGAAGAAGTTCCAATCATCTTCAAACACCTCCTTGATAACAACAAAATCAAGTTGCCTCAATTACAAATCAAGAGGAGGCTAACAAAACTTGGACCCTAAATCGCATGCGTACCACGGGAGGATCCTCCATCCTACAAAGGATTGCTTAGCTCTCAAGGCCATCATACAAGCCTTGGTTGAAGCGGCGTCTTAGCAGAAAATAAGTGAATCAAATTTGACTCAAGCGGGTATGAGTATAAGCTGCTCCCTACGGATTAAACCGGCCCAATTTTGCGAAGAAAGGGTGGATAATCCATGAGCGAGAGTCCACTTCCACATTGAGCAATCAAACCTTTCTGATTAGGATTGTCTCAAAATTTCTATCTGGTCAAACCTTCCTGATTAGGACCACGGCCAAAATCCTCTCGATTCTTTCCATGAGCAGAGGTCCACTTCCACATTGAGCAATCAAACCTTTCTGATTAGGATTGTCTCAAATATCACTTTGGTCAAACCTTCCCTGAGTTAGGACCATGGTCAAAATCCCCTCTTGATTCTTTCCATGAGCAGAGAGGTCCATTTCAGATTGGCGATCAAACCTTAGGCCAGTTAGGATTGTCTCAAATATGCCTTGGTCAAACCTTCCCTACAGTTAGGACCATGGTCAAAATCCCCTCTTGATTCCTTCCATGAGCGAGAGGTCCACTTGAGATTGGCGATCAAACCTTAGGCAGTTAGGATTGTCTCAAAACTCTATCGATCAAACCTTCCTAGTTAGGATCATTTTTAATTTTACTCCACTTGGTCAAACCTTCCCTACAGTTAGGACACGGTCAAAATCCTCTCGATTCCTTTTATGAATGAGAGGTCTACTCCGACAGCGAGGGTTAGTTTTAAGCCCCAAGAGAAACACAACGAGGTTTGTTTTAAGCCCCAAAGAGACAAGCGGGTTCGTTTTAAGCCCCAGAGCACAAATTCCACAAGCCTCATTATTCAAAATCGTAGCATAGATGTCATTACCTAATGACACCTAAACTATCTTTATGCATAGGATGTTATCTCATCCCTTATCGAGGAGATAAGCGATCTAACTGCGCGGCAGGGTAATCAATTCGTGATAATTGATCAAGCCCTACGTATTCAAAATCGTAGCATAGATGTCATTACCTAATGACACCTAAACTATGCCTTCATGCATAGGATATTATCTCGTCCCTTATGGGAGATAAGTCGTATCTAACATCTTTGTAGAGATCAATTCATTGATAATTGAGTAGAACCCTCGTATTCAATATAAAGCATAAAGTCTAAGAATTCACTCTTTTAGCAGCAGCGTAACATGTAGAGCGGACTCGGATAATCTACATGCTAGCCCAACTCAAGCGGTAGTTGGTAAAGGCTCATAGAATCCGTTGATGGTGAGGGTTTGCCAAAATCCTATATCATCATACAAGCAATAACTTGGGCAGTGGGTTCATCTTCTAGGGTCAAGCACTTTCTCTACCATGATTTTAATGCACTTTGTAACTCATTGCTAATGCAAATGTGCCATTACATCGCGTCTCGGAAGCTCAAGCATGCTCGGGCAGTTACGTGGCGGTCCTTTTGGCGAGACACTTCCGATTGCCTTTCGCTTTCTTCAAGTGGGACAATTCCAGATATTACATATAGAAGCTTTCACGGAAATCGATATTGAGAAAACGGGCACGCTTTTTCTCGAATGATTCTCAAGGCATTTCAATTATAACCCAAGTGGTGACTTTCAAGATGAAGATGATTAGTCCAAAATCGACTTGACATTTCAATCAATCCAAATACAAATGCAGCGGCTATTGATCCCAAAGTATGGTCGGCGGCGTAGCGGATTCAAGCTGAAGCAAAACATGGGCCTCTTCTACAAAGTTCAGCGTTGAGCGAAGCAAGCATCTTATCAAAGTATTCGGACCCTCGACAAAATCTGAGAGTCGAAAACTTTGGAGTATCTGTAGGCATCAAAAATTCTTTGAAGAACCTCAAATATGACTAAATCATGAGAAGATCGAAGAACAACGTCGTCGAAATCTCAAGAAGTCAACATATGGGGAGATTGTGTCACGCTCTGATCGCGAGACACTTGTTTATGTCTGCCACGGCGAGAACACCTTGATATGGCGAACACTTATATTACCTACGCCTTGAGACACCTTGATGTGTATTAGCGGGGCTTACTGTGTGTCCTTTCATGGCAGAACACCTGCGGTGTGTCTCGCTATAGGCGAAGGCGCACTTACTGTCTACATAAAGGCGAGACACCGAGATATCTGAAGCGAGCTCTTGGGTCTAAATTAATGCTTTGGTGGGGCCCCTTGACTTTATCAATGCTGAGGCGTTGAGACACTTAAATGTCGCGGTTACCGCGGTGAAGATCGCCCACTAGGCGTGATTCTAGAACATTTGTCGTGCCTAAAAGCGGGAAAACCGTTCGGCGGTTTGGAGGGGCGACCTTGCCTAGTCGGCGGGCCGGTATCTGCCTGGCGCCGGCGAGGCGGCCTGCTACCGCCCGGTGGCGAGCTGCTTGGCTTGAGGCTATTTCGGTACTGCGCTAAGCTAAATCTCGGCACTTATGACAATTGTGGCCGCGTTCCCAAAGACTATAAATACCCTCTCGTCCACTTCCAGGCGGTGCGTATCGAAAGGAAAAGTCAAATCAAGCTTAGGAGTTCAAGAACCACGATCCAGCGGAGATTCCTCGAGTTTAAGCCTTGACTTATTCTTGAGAAGAGTAGATATCTTACCTTGCTAAGATATTTCTTTGAAGTTCTTGTTTCCTGCGGCATAACTAAACCGTCGATTCGACGATCGGCGCTTCGGTGGTCCCACGGATTCAGCGTCCCGACGAGGCAAAGTCCCCAAAAACAGAGATCTACACTTGTAGCGTCTTTTGTTGAGTTTGTATAGAGATTTAATTTTCATTTATGGCGAGAACCAAAAGTGTAATTTTCTCTAGTTTTTCACAATGGAATCAACTTCGTTGACCAATTCGTCCTCCAAGATGGGATGGAGAACCCGGCTTGCGGCGTATTCCGATTCGTGCCACCATGTATGGCCTTCCATCAGCGCTAACCATTTCTTAGCCTTATTTGAGCTCTACAATCCAGTTCAAATCGTTTTCACCAAACACGGCGAGTTGGTCGGCTCTACATGAGATATGCGAATTTCCGATTTACCCATGGGGAAGATCTTTGTATCGGGAGTACTTCCCTTCAATCGAGGGCGAGTCGGTGAAGAAACACGATCGTCACAAGATTTTGTGGGATCTCACTTGTCATTACTATATAGCTCGGCCCAATCGAACCTTGCCAAAGGAAATTGCAAGTGAGTGCAGGCGGTTTGCCAATTATTTGTTCGGCATTTGGAGGACAAATCGGCGAGAATATGTCACGCTCACTCCCGAAGGTTAATGAAGCTGTCGAGAGGTCGAGGCTAACTCCTACCTTCGGCTCGGCGAAGATGGTTTCCCAGGGACCAAGTTTGCAACCTTTACGTGGCATGCGGTGAAGTATCCATCGGACGACTCTTCTGGCAGCTATCTTGCAATCTGGCTAAAGAAATGTGTGGTTCCATATCAATCGATGATGCTTTACCTTTGGAGGTCCTTTACCTGCGATTCGGCTTGAGAAGGAACTCTCTCTCTTCCGTAATGGTGGCCAATATTCACGTGGATTGCGGCATATAGTCGGCGTTTACTCGGAGAAAGGGCGAGCCATCATCGCGTATTCCTTCCGTCCGATAGAGCTCCCATATACCTATTTGATGGCTTGGCTGGTCCTTCATCGTCCCGACATGATGTCGGCACGGGGTTCCACGGTCGTCTACTCCTTTCTGCGGTTGGTAGAGGATTGCGGATGGAAGTGGCTTTCTGAGAGATCAAAACGAATCGAGATTCAATAGGGTGGATCTTTTCGGATGTTTTCCTCGATTCTCCAGTCAATATGGCGAGTTCTTTGGTTGGCGAGGAGGTGCGAACACAACAAACTTCACTTGACATAGAACATTTCAAGCGGCTAGTGAATATCGGCGGAGTATCTCACTTTAGAGTAAAGGAAGAATGCTTCATTGAGCCTTATTTTCCTGTCGTTTTGCCGCTTTGATTCGGTTACGACCAACTTTATGTTGGGAACCCGAACAGGCGGCTCAACTTCGTGGTGGACTTGTGGATGGCCGAGCATGGTTGTGGGCGTCATGGGATGTCGGGTGCTAGATTGATCTCAGAGCTTTCAGCCGTCGGTTGGAATCGACATTCCTCCATTGTAGTTGGCTATTAGTAGCTAACGAGCGGTTCTGTGAGGGCTATCTCAGTTGGTGGTGAATCATTGTTGCGGGCCGACACTCGAGACCTCCGATCTTGCTCAAGCTCGGAGGAAGCGTCGCCAATCTCATCCGTAATTGAGGCGAGAGGAGTTCCACGACTGCATGGACTTTAGGAGAGGACCAAGCTGAGGCTGCGGTTTATGAGAAGAACCTCGGTACTCTCTCCTTTTTCCCTTCGTTTTCTCATCCTTTCCATTGGATTTCTCATTCAAGCTGAATTTTCGGGAAAATCTGTGGAGAAGAATTTCAACCCTCTCAGGGGTTAAGCGAAGAGAGTTAGCCCATAAGAATGGCGTGAATCCTCGGTCCTTGATATAGACTTGACGGTGTGATCAATCGGTGGCGGAGGTAACAATTCACCGTGATGTAATCTAAATTTTTCGGCTTGACATTTCTCGGTTTGCATCACGAGGGGTTTTAGGGATTATGATCACGGCTTTGATTTTCCTCACGATTATGGGCCGGTTACGCTCATCTTTGAGCCAAGTTTTACTCAACAAATGTATGGAGCTATGGCGGAGGAGGCCGATGGGACCGATTCGGTGAACCAGGTACATCTAACATCGATAACTCCTCTTCGGATGGCGAATCACGAGAATTGAGCGACTTCGAATTGTTACCCCACTAATTGCCTCTTAAGCTTTTTGCTCTTTTAGAGGATTGCGAGGAGACAAATGCACGAACCGAGACTAAGCAAGCTAACTTGCTAGGGAGGTAAGTAGCTTTACCTATTGTTAGATCTTAATTGCATTCGCCTTCCTAATGCCTTCTTTTGAGACTTCTCCATGGAAGATTTAGTGGAGGCTGGTTTATATGTAACACCTCCATGGATGACACTCTGGCAGCTTAGTCCGGGATGGTGATACTCTTGGTGAAGATTTGCAGAAGCTACCATCTGAAGAAGGTGAATTTTCTCTTCGATTAATTATAGGACCGACCATTTGGCCAATACCACTATAATTAAAAGTTTGAGACATTTCTTTTGTGTAGTGGCGCACTCCTCTTTCATGGCTTTCTCGAATCGGCTACCATTTGAGATAGATGAGACTGCGAGGGCTCGGTGCGGTTGATAGTATCGGCGATAGATCGCCTACGGTAGACTCACCAATCACGAAACTACACGAAGGAGGCGGGTAGAGTCCCCAATCGAATATGCATCCATTAGTTTTTGGTTGAAGATTCTAAGGTTCTCTTTTCCTTTATCGCGAGCCTACCTCGCCTCCATGATTTGGCGAGGCGTGATGGTGGGCGAAGATCCATCCATCTTAACATCTGTTTAGAAGTGCGCTCGTTCTTTTCTTGGTGAACATGGTGATCGAAAAGGTTCTTCATGGCGGGCTTTCTCTTCATCGATTAGACCCTTGCTTGCTTGATCCCGGATGGCCTTGATCACGGGATATGGGTTATCGAGAGTTAGCTCGAAGCCATTCTTGCGACCTCCTTCATGCGGAGAGAAAGCAGACTTCAAGAGCTGCGGGCATTTGAGCTTCCTCATATGTAGGCTGCTCATATCGACTCGCGTTTAGAGGCATGGCGATGCTCGTGTTTTCTTGGGCTCGAAGTCAGATCACAGAAGACAGCGCCCGATCATTTCGGGAGCTGTTGTTGTTGAGACATATTCTTCCTAAGCCATATCGGTGATATTGTGGCGAGTGCGGAGAGGATATCTTGCTTTCGGGGGAGAGCTCCATGCAGGAAGATAAGATGAGTATTTTGGGTGGCCAAGGCCAACAAGGAAGAAGCCCTGGCCGTCGGCGTCTAAGGAACTTCGACCTATCGAGCGGCGGTTGAGCTCGAGGAGGCAACCACGAAGACGAACAGATGAGGAGTCCTTGAGCGAGTTGCGGGAGAACTCCACCGGGCTTATAATGATGAAGTATCTAGCTCGAACAACAAATCCTTTGTCATAGACTTGATGTTTAAGCGGTTGTAGCTCCTTCTATATTTGCTTCAAATGAATAAGATTTATTCCTTTCATTGTTTATTATGATTCTTTTGCCGTCGAGAAATAATTAACCATAATACTTATAGGATTTTGGCAAACCCTCGACCATCAGCGGGTTTGATTAGCCTTTACCTACGTTTGAGTTGGGCTAGCGTCGCGGATTATCGGATCCGTTCGCGCGTGGCGTTGTGCTAGAAGAATGAAACTCTTCTAGACTTGTTGCTATGATATTGAATACATAGGCTCGGTACTCTTTTAAAGGGCAGGAACGACGCGTGTTACCGCATGAGACTCATCCTTCTTAGGCTTGGGATAAAATACCCGGAATCAAACTCGGTGTGTCTTCTTCAATCGGAAAAAGACTAAACGACCCTGCGTGTGTGCGTTGGCTTTATCCCTTCTTAGGCTTGGGATAAAATACCCCGAATCGAACTCGGTGTCTTCTTCAATCGGAAAAAGACTAAGCGGCAGCGGCGTGTGGCGTTGACCTTAGGGTTATTAGCAACCGACCTCAGCGGGTTTGATGAGCCTTTACCAACTACCGTTTGAGTTGGGCTAGCGTCTGGATTATCTAAATCCGTTCCACCGTGGCGTTGTGCTAAAGAATGAAACTCTTCTAGACTTAATGCTACGATGTTGAATCACGTGAAGCCGTCTTTTCACGGGAAGACTAACCCGGCGTGTTAGGCGTCGACCTACTACTTAGGATTGGGATCAAATTCCCAAGAAGAATCATGAATTAAGGAGTTTTGATTGATAGGATTAAATTGGTGAGAGAAGAGATTTTATGTTCTATTCCTCGGGAATGAAACCCGATAGCGAGGGAACTGCTATAGGAATCAAGAGGGTTGAGGCGTCCTTGATTGGACGACTTGATCCAAACAATCTCGGTTCATACCTTCGGTCGAGCTACCTAAGATGAAAAATGGAACTAAAAGTGGGATCTCCCTTGAGAGCGCTTCGGAGTGACCTTGGTCGGACAACACGGTGCGAAAATCGGCATATACCTTGATCGGCTACCTAAGATGAAAGATAGGAACTAAAGTGGGATCTCCACTTCGAAACCGAAAAGACTTCGAGCGACCTTGATTCGGACAACTGATGCGAAAATCGGCGCATACCTTGATCGAGCTACCTAAGATGAAATGGAACTAAAAGTGGGATCTCCACTTTGAGGCGAAAAAGACTTCGGCGACCGGTCGGACAACAGTGCGAAAATCGGCGCATACAGCCGATCGGCTAGATGAAAGATGGAACTAAAAGTGGGATCTCCGCCGAGCGAAAAGACTTCAGGCGACCTGATTGGACAACACAGTGCGAAAATCGGCGCATACCTTGATCGGCTACCTAAGATGATGGAACTAAAGTGGGATCTCACTTTGAGAACGAAAATGGTGACCTTGAGTCGGACAACACAGTCACGAAAATCCCGGCATACCTTCCGGTCGAGCTACCTAAGATGAAGAGATGAACTAAAGTGGGATCTCCACTTTGAGAACCGAAAGACTTCGGGCGACCGATTCGGACAACTGGTCACGAAAATCGGCGCGCCACCTTCAGTGGTAGCTACCTAAGATGAAAGATGGAACTAAAAGTGGGATCTCCACCGAGAACCGAAAAGACTTCGAGGCGACCTGAGTCGGACAACACGATACGAAAATCCGTATATACCTTGGTCGGTAGCTACCTAAGATGAAAGATGGAACTAAAAGTGGGATCTCCACTTTGAGAACCGGCTTCAGGCGACCTTGATCGGACAACACAGTCGAAAATCCCGCGCTTACCTTGGTCAGAGCTACCTAAGAATAGGATGGATAGGACCTTTCGTTTATCCGCGAAATGGATCTTACGGCAGAGGAAGAATTTTATATTCTATCCACGGCGTGAAAGGAATTTTAGTGGGCCTCTTGTTCATAGAAGGAATCAAGAGGGATTTTGGTAATGTACGAAGAATTTGTAGACCGTCAAAGGAATTTGATCGGTGGGGAAATTATGATGGAGGACAAATCTAGGGTTATCCTCAAGAAAAGTGGGTGAAACATCCCGAGGAACTTCGTCGAAGCGGGTTATCACGAAGATACTAAGGGTAGTATTTCTTGGGAACTTCCCATTATCGGCATTAATTAGGTCGCCATTGGGTAATTAGATAAGCACCATTAGAGTAGACCGTTTCTATTACAAGCGGGCCCTCCCATTTAGGTTGAATTTACCTTTCTTTTTGGAAGTGAGGATTATCGGTCGTCGGCGGCGAGGACCAAATCTCCTTCTTTAAAACTCGTTGTCGTACTTTCTTGTTGAAAGCTCGACATCTTAGCTTGGTAGAATTCAATGCATTGTTGAGCTTCAGCTTTTCATCAACATCTCGAGCTCTTGAGGCGTTTTGATGTTGTTCTTGATCGTCATCTCCGTTGCAAGGCGCGTCGGAGTGGCGAATTGGATTTCAATGGGAGAAGCGCTTCACATCCGTGAACCGGGGAATATGGGTTTCTCGGGTTGGCGTCGCGTCACGGTTGTCGAGATATGCCAGTGCTTCTCAGTTTATCCCAATCTCGCTTGTTATTTTCCAAGTTTGACAAGATTTTGATGATTGTCTTGTTGAGCATACTCGGCTAATCCATTTCTTGGTGGATTATAGGTTGTTGGCGAGGCGTCTTGTATCTTGATTTCTCATAAAACGATGAAGGAATTGCGATGAATTGGGGACGTTGTCATGCGATCCGTCTTGGAACAGTGTCGGTAGACGTGGTGTTTGATAAATTAATAGCGGTACTTTCGCCTTTACTTCTTTTAAGGATTGCTTGACCCACTTGGAAGTAGTCGGTGATCGCTAGAATAAACCGTCGCCTTGGCCGGAGGAAAATGGGACCTCGACATCCATTCCCCATGTCTCGAATGGCGGGATGTGGCGAAGGATGCAAGCTGCTCACGGAGGTGATGCATATAATTGGCGTGAATTTGACCGCAGCGTGGCATCTCGAGCATATCTGACTGCGTCATTAATCATTGTTGGCCAAAAGTAGCTCATTCTCGATTGATCGTAGAGCTTGGGACCGGTAGTGCGCACACATTCACCTTCGTGTGCTTCGAAGGACCTCTTACGCCTCTTTGTTTGAGAGGCATCGAATAAAAGACCATCGTACCCGTGATATAGCATCCGGTCTACGTGTCGTAGAAGAATCTTGGAGCTCTTGGCGGATTGACTCTCTCTCTTTCCGTCTTACGGTAGATTACCATGTAAGGCGTGTCGATGATAGGAAGCGAATCGAGGCTCCAATTTGGTTTGGATCGTATATACCTCTTTGGTAACTACCCCTTTATCTTCTTGTGCCTCATTGTATATTAGTGCGAAGAGTTGGTGAGTCTGGCCGTGACTAGTTGCTCGGTCTCGGAAGGTTGTGCTGCCACTGCCTTGCTTGATTACATCGTAAATTCGAAGCGTGGGACATATTCGATGAAGAACTCTTGAGTGCCATTTCAGCGGCAACGATGATAGGGGACGGTCGGGGTTCCTAACCGTAGTTGTGAGATTGAAAAAATGTTTATTGATTGAATGAATGTGTTACAATCAAATTCTCGATTCTGAGAGGAAGAGGAGGTTGATTTGACTCCTCTTTTGTATGGGTTCTTGGTGGCGATAGGATGCTTCCCTCGATGCTCCGCGTCGAGATTGCTTCCGTTGTGATCGGACCAAAGGCTGCGGATGATCTAGAGGTTTGCGAAGAGGAGCTTGATCTCTCTTGTGCAAGTGTTTGATTTTCAAGTTCTCTCTAAAGCGGCCGACCCTTTCTTTGTTGGGCTTTCAACTATTTATATGGGCTTGAGGGGTGTAGGCGACCTATTGTCACTCTCATATGAGGTCAATGACCCTTCCCATCGTGCGAGCGGTCCAGCGCCGGGCTGCGTTGACAATGGCCTCGTGTTTACTTTCTGATGGCCTTCTGACGGTTGTCGGTACACTCTGATGGCGCGCCCGGCTATGATAGCAGCTGAGCCTCGTCGGACCAATGATGCGTGAGCGAGCCGTTTGAGCGTCGAGGTTCCTGCTGCGAGGCGAACCTGGTGGCCGCTTCTGGTGATTGTCGGTACACTTCTGATGGCCCGTGCGATAACGGCGAGCGGCGAGCCTCATCGGACCAATGATCGCAGGCGAAGCCGTTTGAGCGTCGAGGTTCCTGCTGCTTGGCGAACCTCGGTGAGTGTCGAGTTCCTTTGCTATGGCGAACCTCGGTTGGATGTCGAGGCTCGGCTGGCTTTGGCGAACCTCGGTTGAGTGTTGGCGGGTGTCGAGACTCCGCGCTATGGCGAACCTCGGTTGGATGTCGCTGCTGTTAGCGAACCTCGGTTGAGCGTCGAGGTTCAGCGCTATAGGCGAACCTCGGTTAAATGTCGAGCCTCGCTGCTTGGCGAGCAATGCGAATGTCGAGCCTGGCGCTTGGCGAGCCTCGTCACAGATGTCGAGCCTCGGCAGCGAGCCTCGGCGCGAGCCTCGTGCGCTCACGAAACAGGTGTAACTTTCAAACCGTGCGTCGAATTAGACAAATTATATGGAAATCGACCATCTCGGCGAGGCGAATTGCGGTCATCTTACTCAGTTCCTTTTGGTTTAAGAGATATCATCATTTCTGTCTTATTTGGTAAAGTCAATCATCGAGGTAAACTTAACCTTTGGCGGGCGACTCCACTTAGATGGGCTCTTAGCTCTTACGCTCATTCGAGGTTCTTTGCAGGATTAAGGCAATTTTTACGCCTACAAAACCCCTCCAAAGTTTTAGGACTTGAATGCGGTTGAATGGAGTGGAACACTTTGGATACAAACTTTCGTAAAGGCGATTGCATGGGCGAGGAACCTTCTAACGAACACGGTAGATTTGAATTCTTCACTGCGACTAATGATGGCCTTAGGGGATTTTTAGCAAACCCCGACTATCAGCGGATGTGCCTTTCTGTTACGTTTGAATCGGGCTAGCATGTATTACCTAAGTCCGTTCTACATGTAGCGTTGTGCTAAGAGTTAACTTTCTTAGTGCTCACGATGTTGAATCGTGACTTCGTCTTTCTCCGGGAATAGACTACCGGCCACGTGTGTTAGGCGTAGACTAATCTCGAATAAAGGGTGAGATAAAGTCCCTATGAGGAGACATAGATTCGGTGTTGTTTAATAGCGGCTACGTGGATTGGTGGCGTCACCTGAACTTCTTCTCTGGGCAAAGGCGAACCATCTGGGCAAAAGCGAACCGAGAATAATGGTACATCGCATGGTAGGCCATTATCGGGAAATGATCGAATCGTTGATTGACATAAAAGTATAACGATGTAATCAAAAAGCAATCAAGTTGTTGATGGCGTGAAAGTATAACAGCGGTGATTACGAACAAAATCATTTAGGGAATGATTACGTGGAGTAGCTTCGGTCGTTGATGACATGGGAGTATAGCGACTATGGAAATAGAGGCACATCGCATGGTAGGCCACTATTTGGAAATGATCGAATCGTTCATTGACATAAAAGTATACGTCATAATCAAAAAGCAATCAAGTTGTTGATTGGCGTGAAAGTATAACAGCGGTGATTCTGGCTGTTATGGTCATAACCACTAACCGGTGTCGGTGAGAGAAGCCAAAGCATATCACGGGCCGGACGCTTGTTTACCAATGAGAACAAACCACGAACCTCCACACCAACCAGCCGTAAGCTGCATTTCAGACCTGTCGCAGATCCCACAGGCGGCTATCGCCATAGCCCGAAGCCAGTGATGAATTGGCCCATCGACAACCCTCTCCCTGAGGCAGCGAAGGCGGTAGCGGTCGTCCGACCCAGTGACCACCTACGTAACTATTCCCGTCGCTCGTCCCCGGACGACATAGAGGCGACTAGCTATCACCCTCGGCCCTCTTGCGTTAGGACGGCCTTGGCGGTGTTAGTCGTCCTTCCAACCCGTGCGCCCCTTCGACCCCTTCACAAGTTTGAGCCCTCCAACAATGTGGAGCGAATCGGGCCTAACCTTCGGCCACTCATCCTCTAGGCGGCGCAGAGGCTCCCGATCGTCGCCTCGGTGAATCATCCCAAGGGCCCTAAGGGGCGCGAGTCGAGTCCGACCCACGGCTCCCCTTCTCTCACCTGCGTGGTTCTCTCCCACTCAAGCAGCGGCCACGATTGCCGAACCCATCAACATCACATTAAATGCGGCTGGCCCTTAATTCCCCGTCTCTCATAGTATTTAAGACACCTCGGACCCATGCAGGCTCGGTAGCCAATCCCATCCATTAATGGCGAATAGACCACACCAACCCTCGGTCGCCCAATTTGACACATGCGGGCCGGCCACTCTAGCGGTGGAGGGATGTTGACCAATCCTCGGCTCCTGCGTGGAGGGAGGGTGACTCACGGTGGTTCCCAAACTAATGGAAGGCGAAATACCCCTTAACCCTACATAAAAGCGTGAGCGACTAACAAGGTAAGCAATCTTCTCCAAGTGAATTCCCGCTCCACGGATTATCACACATTACTAACTTGAGTCCGGAGGAACCACAGGAGATCAACTCCGCCTCTTCGCGAGTCCTTCTTGTTGTTGTAGCCGAACCCTTTGGTAGGTCGTCATTTGGGCTTTAGGAGAGCGGACTCTGCTCTCTTTAAAACTAAACTCATCAGAGGTTGGTAGTTGTGATTATATACATCAACGGTTTGGCCCAAGTGGGGCCTCCTTTCTTCTTCTTGCGGTATGTCAGTGGCGATGATCTTTCGTGGGAGGACCTACATGCGGGCTATGTCACCCGGGCCCAACTCCGAGGAATCCAGAGAAGATCACCTAGCCATGCAAGCCACCATGCATGCCCGGTTCCAAGCTTTTGCCGTGACCTCTTCACTCGCCTCCCAGCCTTAGCAGCGGCAAGCGCCGGCCGGCAACGGCCCGGGCGACCTCCGCCCGGCCGCCACTCCCACCTTCGGGGCAACCCATTGCGCCCGAGGCGGTCCCGCTCGGGAGACTCCCCACCTTGACAAGTCACGGAGGAATCACCGGGGAGCGCCACCTCACCTCTGGCGCCCGGCCGACTCATGGCGCCCGGCTCTGGCGCCGCCTCCCGCATTGACCTCGCAGGTAAGCCCTTCTCCCGGCCAAAGCGTGGGCCGTGCCGACGGCCTCGGACCTCGCGCAGCGCCCGCAGCACACCATTCCCGGCCCGCCGGCCGCGAGCGACTACAATCAAGTGTACCCGGCCGGTCGCCCGGCGCCATCGGAGGAACACCCCTTCACCGACTCCATCATGAAAGCACCGGCCGAAATTCAAGATGCGACAATGGACAAATGCGGGGGTGATAGAGACCCGACCGAGCACGTGCAAGACTACCACAACACCATGATCATCGAGTAGCCGGCGACTATTTGTCGGCACTTCGGTTACCTTGGCAGGAGCGCCAAGCTTTGGTGGAACTCATTGGAGAAGAGGTCCATTGGTAGCCCGAGCTAAGCGGAGTTCATCCACCACTTCTTGGGCGCCAAGCCTAAATGCCCTCCGGTGTGCTCATTCAAACCAGCGGGAGGAGGCGGGGAGCCTCGAGCCTACATCAAGAGGTTTGGTGAAGAGGCTAGAAGTCGAACCAAGGGAGCAAAGTAGCTATGGACCACGGTAGCGAGTGCGACGGCGACTTGTCAAAGCCCTCAACAAAACCCCGGGGAGACTCACGAGCACTTGATGTCCAAAGCCCATGCTTACATGAACATGGAAGAAGCGGAGAGCTTACAAGATGGCCCGCCCAGTAGAGTCCGCGGGGCGACCCGACTACCCGGCCCGTCCCCACCCGCAGCAGGTACCTCATCCTCCTCCTCGGAGCCACTATCACGCTCCGGCAACCCATCCCGCTAGGTGGGTTCCAGACCGCCTCGGAGGGCAGGCACATCCCGAGAATCCTCCTCCCGAAACAGCAGGTGGTGGTTCGGCGGGAGGGAGGATAGAAGCAGATCTCCCCGGTGTTCCTGAGTCCTCAACACCTCCCTTTAAGGGCCACGGACAAGGCCGAGAGAGGCTCCTCCACAAGCCCCGCCCATGAGAGGTGAGGCGGACAGAGCAAGAGAGACTACATGGCGATTACTGCTTGACCACCGGGACCACGACCCACGACACCCGAGAGAGTGCAGTGTTCTCGAAAGGACATTGAAGACCTCATCAAAGAGGCTTCTTGAAGAATTTGATCTCAGAGCAACAAGCCAAAGAGAGGCGACCCGCCGGCCTGCGCTCTCGGTCCCCAGACCTCGCCCAGGCAGGGCCTTGAGGGAAGCCGGCCAAGGGAGTCGGGGAGTCATCAACACCATCAGCGGGGTCCGACCTTAGGAGAGGAGTCCAACTGCGCGAAAGAGGTATGCCAAGCATGCCCTACGGGTGAACATTTGTGACAAGAAGCGGAAGGCCGATGTATCCATCTCTTTCGTGAGGCCGACTTGGATGGCGTTGAGGCGCCTCATGGCGACCCCATCGTCATATCGTAGATATCTCGGCTTTAAAGTGAAGAGGATCATGATGCGCAGGAGCTCTGTCGACATATTGTTTTGGGCCAGCGTTCAAGTATGGGTATTGATAAGTCCAAGCTCCGGCCGTCTTTAGGTCACGATTGGTTTCACGGGGCATTCGGCTTCGGAGGGCAAATCACCCTTCCACATTTGGGCAGCCTCGTTACTGATCGGCCGTGGGCGTCGGTTGTAGTAATGGACATCAAGTGGCACATAATGTCATCTTGGTAGAACGTCCCTCCACGACTGCGAGGCCATCCGTCCACCTATCATCAAATGATCAAATTCGGCATCGGGGAGTGAGGTAGTCGGGCGACGGAAAGAAGCCGACACTCGCCCTCTCCACCAAGGAAAAAGTCGCGACCGCCATGCCCATCGAGAGGCGGTTCGCCCATTTCGGAGAGGCCGAAGGGCGACTCGATTGAGACCTCCATGAGATTCCCATCGACCCGCGAGGCGAGAGGACACTCGAGGATCGGATCAACCTCGGAAGCCATTAAGAGTCGCGATAACTACTTTTCTTTTATCTAATCTCGATGTGTTTGCTTGGAGTCGAAGACATGCGGGTATTTCGCGGCGTCATTTGCCATGAAGCTCTCTGTCGGCCGACCGTCAAAGGTTCGGCGAAGAAAGAAAACACGGGGCGGCAAAAGCGGCCGAGAGGAAACGGCTCACGAGGCGGACTTCATGGAGGTCAATACCGGTGGTTGTCAACGTCGTCCTAGTAGAAAAGTCTAGCGGCAAATGGAGGGCGTCGTCGACTTCACCGACCTCAACAAAGCATGCCCAGACGGCTACCCCTCCCGCATTGATCGGTTGGTGGGCGAAAGTCGCGGGACATCAGTTGCTAAGTTTCTTGGATGCTTTTGAGGTTACAACCAGATCCGCATGGCGAGCATGATCGGGAGAAAGGCGTCCTTCATCACAGCCGAGGCACCTTTTGCTACAAAGTGATGCCCTTTGGTCTCAAGAATGCCGTGCGACCTACCGGAATGGTCAACAAGATCTTCAAGGCCCGGCTCGGCGCAATGTGGAAGCTTATGTGGGCGACATCTTGGTGAAGTCGAGATTGGCGGCGCCCGTATCAGGCACGAGGAGACCTTCACCACCCTCCGGCTACGCATGACTCAACCCGACCAAATGTGCTTTTGGAGTGCGGTCGGAAAATTCTGGATTTATGATCACCCGAGAGAGGATTGAGATCAACAGGAGAAGATAAAGCCATCGGCGACTTCGAGCAGCGCACCATGAAGGAGGACATTGAAGCTCAATGGGAAGATAGCGCCAGAGCTTCACATCAGTCGGCGAGAGAAGCCTCCCTTTCTTCAAAGTTCTCGGAGGGGCCAAAGATCCCAAGAAGAAGTTGGAATGGAGAAGAATCTGCGCCGCCTTGAGAGAACTCAAAGCATATTTGAGCGCAAACCACTCTGAGCCAGCCGGTAGAAGGGGAGACCTATACCTATACAGGCGTCTGCGCCGGCGGTGGCTCGGCGTTAGTTAGAAAGACCACATCGGCCGGTCTACTATGTCGGTCGGATCTTGAGAGCGGGGAGTTGAACTACCCTTAATGCGAAAAGGCGACCGCACTCATCACTACGGCTCGCCGATTCGTCCGTACTTCCAAAGCACCCTATTATCGTGCGGACAAGCCTTCAGATGAAGAAATCCACAGGAAGTCCCACCACGCCGGGAAGGATGGTGGCATGGTCGTCGAACTTCAGCGAATATGATGTTGATTCGAGCCGGGACCACCATCATAGCGTTGGCCGACTTCCTCATAGAGTCCACCTGCGCCCGGATGGCGAAGCGATGACCTAGCTACTCTGCTCAACCATACCCCAAGGCTGGCCAGGCGAGCATGGCTTCCCGTGTCGAACACAGGCCGAGCTCCCCGAAGTTAAACTTCAGTGGGAGTTGAAGGTGGGCGGATCCTCAAGTGGCGGGGGCCGAGGCCCGTGTCTGCTTGCGACCAGAAGCGATCCGCGAGCGATCCCGCCTTCAAGTTCCCGCCTCGAACAATGAGGCGAATCTGAAAGCCCTCATAGGCTGCGGGCGCCCTAGCGACCAGCGAGAGTCTAATTGTCTGGCCGACTCTCGGTTAGTGGTTCATCGAGTTAGCGGCAAGTGCTGGCAAAAGATAAAGGATGGCTCAATACACGAAGATTGTCAAGGACTGCTCCCCGCCGTGACTTCAAGATCATCCAAGTCCCTGGCCCATAGCGCTTCGGCGGATGCCTTGTCAAAGCTAGCATCGACCGGTTCCTTGAGTAGCTCGGACCCATCTTCGTAGGCACACTTCCCCATTCCGGCATCGGAAGTCCCTTCCGGATGTCATGCGGGCAGGCCGCCGGAATCTGTTGGCGGACCCTTTCATCCAACTCTTGGCGGCTCCTTACCCACCGCCGGAGCGAAGAAGTTTCGCGAAGGCCGCCCGCCGCTACCTCATGATCGGCGGCCCGGCTCATCGTGCGTCCTACCAAGCGTGAGGGTGGGGCCTATCTCCGTTGCCTGCAGAAACCCGATTATGTTCTAAGGAAATCCACGAGGGCACTGCGGAAACCACCGGGGGCAAGAACTCTTGCGAAGATTATCAAGGGATATTCTTGGCCGACCATCGTGTAGACTCGGCTCGTCTCAAATGCAAAAATGTCAATTCTTGAGAGATTCCTAGAGCGCAGCCACAGAACTCACTTCTATCTTGACCCACTCCCTTTAGCCCGATAGAATTTGGATATCTTGGGGCAGCTTCCCATTGCCTCGAGCGTAAATTCTTGATAGTCGCCATCGACTACTTCACCAAATGGATCGAGGCCGAGCCTTTGGCGAAGATTGGGGACCAACATCACCGGTTTAAGCTTGGAAATCGATCGTATGTCGTTTTGGCGTCCCAGCTCATTCATCACCGACAAGCGGCACCGGTTCGGCGGAGGATTCCAAGATTTTGTGAAGAATGGGAGATCAAGCTCAAGTTAAACCCGGTAGCCCACGAAATTCAGCGAGTGGCGAAAGCCAATAAATCATCCTCAAGCTTTGAGGAAGAAGGTCGACCAAGCACTTTCGGCAATTGGGTTGAAGAAGCTGCAGGCATCTTATGGTAAATGCGGGGCGACCCACAAAAGAATTCAGCAGGAAACCCCATTCATCGCGACTTATGGGCGAAGCGGTGATCGGTTGAAGTCGGCATGCCCACCATCCGGCTCCAACACTTTGATGAAGAAACAAACTCAGGGGCGTCGAGGGCGGAACTGGATGGAGATCGAGACAGCTCTACCCAGACAAGTCGTCAATCAATGGATGGCCCGAGCATTACAACGACAAAGTCCGTAGAGAGATTCCAAGTGGGCGACCTAGTCTTTGAGGAAGGCGACCTTCGACAAGGAGCGGCAAGTTGAAGCCTAGTGGGAAGGACCCTACACCGTCCTCGAAGAACCCGTCCGGAACATATCGCCTCGAAGTCCCGATGGGAGAGTCCTACCCATCCACGGAACATAGAACACCTCGGAAGTTTTTCAATAAACTAGCATTGTAAATCTCGCTCAAAAGCCATCAATATAAATAGAATTTTCACGACAATTATCCTTGTCTTAAATGGTACAAGCGTCTTAAATAATGTTTCGTCGCGGCCGAGATCAAACGGCCTTCTGTAGAAAATGGATCATGAAAGTCCAATTTCATCGTCAAGTCGGGATGGGCTGCTTTGTTGGGCCGAGTTTGGGGACCCTTCCCACTAAGGCGAGTCAGGTCGTCCTACTCTCTAACACGAGCGGGACATCCCACTCTCTTAGCTTGAGGCAAGGTAACTTCCTTCTTGGGTGTAGTTGGGCGTTCCTGTGGGTGAGTCAGGAACCCTTCTGCGCCCGTCAGTCAAGGAACCCTTCTCACCTAGTTGAGACAGTGACCCAACTTACCTAGTCAAGCGAACCTACCACTCCCACTAAGTCCGGTTGAGGCTTTCCCTCTCGGTTAGGGCCGAGTCAAGGAACCCCTCACCTAGTCGCGACGAGGTGATTCCCACTCGCTCAATTAAGTAACCCGCCACCTTTCGCCAAGTCAAAGCGGGTTGCCCAACCCGCGTCAGAGTCGAGTCGGGAGCATTTTGCCAAGTCGTGAAGCCCATGTGATGGGACATTAAGACCTGGCCATGAGTCTAAAGCAGGCCTGCATGGTGATCCTCTGAGTCGCGCGGCTCCGGCGTTGGTTGCTCCTTTCCTCAGGGTGAAACGCGAACATTGGAAGACCTAAAACGCGTAAGTCCAGGCCCGACCTCTGTGATGGAGTCCTCTAAGGTCGCCCGGTGGCTGGCTCGGCTCGCGCCAAGGCGAAATCGGCTCTGCCCGAGAACATTAAGACCTGGCCAGCGTAAGTCCTAGGCCCGACCCTCTGGCGATTAGTCCTCCTCTGGTCGCCCGGCTCCCGTGGTAGGCTCGGGCTTGCTCTTTGCCTCAAAGCAGAGATCGGCTCGCGGTACATTAAGACCTAGAACCCGCGTAAGTCCTAGGCCCGACCCTCTGTGATTAGTCCTCTGAGTCGCGCCGGCTCAGCGTGGCCATTTCGGGCTTGCTCTTTGCCTCAAAAGCGGAGATGGCTCTGCAGAACATTAAGACCTAGGCCCGTAAGTCCTAGGCCCGGAGCCCTGCTGTGGGTCCTCTGAGTCGCCCGCTCCCGTGGTAGGCTCGGGCTTGCTCTTTGCCTCAAAGCGGAGATCGGCTGCAGAACATTAAGACCCAGAAACCCGCGTAAGTCCTAGGCCCGGAGCCTCGTGTGGTTAGTCCTCTGGTCGCCGGCTCCCGTGAGCCGGCTCGGGCTTGCTCTTTGCCTCAAAGCAGATCGGCTCTGCGAGAACATTAAGACACGCGTAAGTCCGAGGCGCCGGAGCCACAAGTGGTGGTCCTCGGTCGCAGCTCCCGTGAGCCGGCTCGGGCTTGCTCTTTGCCTCAAAGCGAGTCGGCTCTGCCGAACATTAAGACCTAGGCCACGTAAGTCCCTAGAAACCTCTGTGATGGTCCTCTACGAATCTACGCCACTATAAGGGCCGACCGGTTAGCTCCTCACCACGAATTAACCTTGACAAAGGCGGCAGATAAAGGCGGCCCGTGCAGCCCGGCTGGTCGGCTGGCCGGGCCCGAGCGACCAGCGGTTGGGCCAATTCAGTAAGCCCCGCAGGGGGCCGTTTACGGTCTACTTATGTTCATTGTAAGCCCGGGGGCGACCGTTCACGGTCTACTTATGTTCATTGTAAGCCCCGCGAGGGGCCGTTCGGTCTACTTATGTTCATTGTAAGCCCACGAGGGCCGACCCGTTCACGGTCTACTTATGTTCATTGTAAGCCCGGGGGCGACCGATTTGGTCTACTTATGTTCATAGTAAAGCGGGAGACCGTTCGGTCTACTTATGTTCATTGTAAGCCCGGTAGGCCGTTCGGTCTACTTATGTTCATTGTAAGCCCGGGGACTTATTTCGATCCACTTACCATGTTTATTATGAGCCTCCGAGGCGACAAGCTTTAAAAAAAAAAAATAAAAAATAAGGAGACATAAATGAATCGAATAAACAACCATCCATGGAATCGACCTTTCATTAATATTCCAAGCAAAGCTTTACAATAAAGCTACGCGTCGAAATACCAAAATAAAAGAAAAATTAAAACTACAAGCCTAGATATACATCCTAATAGTGTTGTCGCCTCCGGTGTCTTAGCGCCCGTCGCGTCCTCTGCTCACCTCAGTCTAAGCCAGTGAGAGATACAAAGGATTTTGGAGTGCGGACCCATGGCTTCATATCGGCAATAAATCCATCGAGAATCCACGGATGTAAACAAAAGCGGCCTTTCTTGGGAGATACACTTGACACACCCATCTCTTCTTGAAATAGATCTGGCAGCGATCACGAGCAGTGCCCCAATGCTTGGATCTACGAGCAGGGGTTTCCCCTTTCTGAGATGGCCAAGACTGGCCGTGGTAGGGAAAACCGAAAATGGTGGACTCGGGGAGAGAATCCACTCCAGCGCCCACCATCTCGGCAAAACTCACTGCGCTCCCCGATCTGAAACCTTAGAGATGAGTAAGGACAAGTGGCCACCGATAGCGAGCCGCGATAAGAGATGGCCTCCTCCCTATTTATAATAGAGCCCATAAATGCTAAGCCCCTCGATCAGCGGAAGAAATTAAAGAGTGTGGAACTTCGAGTCACCGGCCCTGAATCGTCATCTCGAAAAACACCAGCTGTCTTAAATGAAACCAACCGCCCATCCGGAAGCAAAGAGTCGTGACCAATTGGCGGCCGCGACAACACCTATGCTCAAATCAAGGAGCGAATAGTAAGCCCCTCCACGGTAGACAGCGACCCTAGCACCCGGTGGGGCCGACTCATTCACGGTCGACCAGAATCGAGCGAAATTGCAGTCGAGGCCCGTGGCGACGACCAGCGGTCTCGACCCATTGCCATGTCGTGCGAAACATGGATGGCGGCGGTCCGGCCAAAGTCGCTATAATCACGGCTTGAGGAAGGGCATCACAAAGAAAGAGTTTGGCGAGAGAGATGCAAACCAAATTTTCATTCCCGATAAAATATGCATACAAATACAAGACTTTCCAACTAACAACAAAGCAAGAAATGAACAAAGTGCCGGGCGACCTAATCTCCTCCCTGCAGCCCGTCTCCCTCCTCTCCATGCGTCATCCTCGTCCTCCTGTCGTCCTCATCCTCCCGGGGTGAGTCCTCGGCTAAGGCGTACTCCTGCTCCCTGGCTGGAGGCCTTGGAGCCTTGAGAGAACCCTCCACTCACGGGGGATCACGTGAGCCTCAGCGTCGAGAGAACCTCCGAAGGAAGTTGGGCTTTCAAATAATCATAGCCGCCTTGATAGCTAGGGACAGCTCCACTTTCCCCATAGGTCCTGCTGTACTCTTCAATGACCTCCTTCTTGCCCTCCTCCGGCGTTGCGGACTTGGCAGAGCCTCGATCAATTTGGCGTCGTCCCGGCCAGTCGATGGGCGCCCGACTCATCGAGGCGACCCATGGTCCGGCTCTCAACTCTCTCGGCCCCGGCTGGCCCTCGGCCTCTCAATCTGTGCCTTCCACTCCTCGATCTCCCTCTCGGGCCTTCAGCCGTCCTCCTCAGCGGGCGACCTCCCCTTGACTTATCAGCAGCCGCTTTGCTCACGAATGGCGAGTTTGAAGATCGTGATCGTAGATGCTTGGCCTCCAACTCAGCAGCCATTTGGCGCCGACCCGACTTCTCAGCCTCAAGGCGGTCGCCCTCTTCTCGCCTCCTCGGCTCCTCTTTTCGCGACCAACCTCTCCGCCAGTGGTTCCACGGCCTTCATGGCAAGATAGCGGCCGTAAAGCTCCTCCCTACGAGGCCCTCGAGGTGTGGTAACTCAAGAGGGGCTTCTGGGAGGCGGTGGCGTCTCCTCCGGGAGATCCTTGTCGTGGGGAGAGTGAATTACTAGAGCTGACAGGCTGTCCCCACCACAGAGAAGCAGGTGCCCTCTCTAAGGAGAATGCTCGGGGATGAATGTGCGCTGGGAAGGCTCCCCACTGTAGAGTACCCCTCCCGAGGTTGCCCGATGGTGGGATCGTGACTCTCTCCACCTCAGCGACCCACCTCGGCAATCGATGGCGGAAGGAAGCTCTATGCCCAAGTCCTTGGCAGGAGCTCGCGAGGTCCGACTCGAGCCGATTCTTGCAGCAGTGCCTCCTTCCACGACCTCACAGTAGGCTCCCTCGAGGCGTCTCCATCATTTGGTGGTGAGCCCCTCGGTCGCCCTTGGCTGACCCCAGCCAGCCCGACTAGGAGCCTCGCCGACACAGGGGATGGGACCCCCTCCGAGCACAACCCGCGGTAGAGGCGAGGGAGGACTTGCGAGGCGACTCTCCCCAGCGGTCGGGAATTCCCGGTGGCGTCCTCGGCACGCTCGGGAGACCACCCTCTCGGCCGCCTCCCCAAGGTCGGCCCCACCAACTCCTTCGTCGTCTTCTTCTTCTTCTTCTTGCCCGATTCGATTGCCCGGATGGAGGAAGAGGCCTCTTCACCTGCTGACCTAGCGCCATTTCTTCAAACTTCTCCTCCCTGCTGCGCCTCGCGTGGCCAACAACCCCTCGACTTTCTTAGGAGTCATGATTCAGCATACAGTGGGGCTAGAGCCCCACTCTTGGGATCCTCGGCTTGTTGTGAAGCGCCTCGGCGGCTCCTTCTCCTGTCGTCGGCCCGATTCGGTCGAGCGAAGGAATAGCCTTTCGGTTATCGAACAAATTATAGCCCTTAGCGACCACGAATAATGGCGGAACTTGTCGGTCGCCTCTGCGTCCAGAGAGGAAGATTCTTCGGTAGTCTTTGTTAATCTCGGCCATGAGCGGCAAGCCAATTCGTCGGCAAAAACCAGGCAATTTGTTCTTCCGGTCCTTATTGAGTGCGGAATGTCGTGAACCGACCACCCACATGAAGAAGAAATGAAGTCCTTCTTTAAGCCCTCACCGTGGCGAGGTTGTAGAAAAGTTGAAGAGTCGGCACCACCTTCCGCGGTGACAAATCACCAAACGCCATTATCGTGGCGATGGCGTTAGGGGCAAAGCGCATCGGAGACACCCGAGCGTTCGCATAACCTCTTCTGACAGCCGGCGGGGCGCGACCATTGTCCAAGTCGCCATATCGGTAGTTTATCCGCGCCATGATGCGACAATGGCTTTCTCTGGAAGGAAGCATGAACCAGGGGAAGATCGTGCCGTTAAGTGGATCCCCTCGAGGTCCTCTTCTCTAGCCGATTGCGAGATTGAGCTTGGCGATCCACAACGAGGAGGCGGGGAGTAGAAGCGTATGGCGAGAAAATTTGCTTTTGAGAAGAAGAAGAGGATAGGTCTTTAGAAAGTGCAAAAACCCCAAATGGATAAGGGTATATATATAGACGCGAGAATGCCCGCGTGTCCGTTCGGCGCTTGAACCCAATGGTCGAGATCGATGCTCAAGCGAACTGCCACTTGAAAATTGAAAAGCCGCCTTTATGGCCCTCTTCGCTCGAAATTCGGCGCCCGGCGGCTAAAGTACCGTTGGCGTCAAGGCTTATCACCTACGGTGGCCCCTGTGCGCCCAAAACTAAGCCGCCTTTTGTGCAGGCGGATCGACTCTGCCAGCCCGGCCCAGCCAGCCAGCGAGAACAAGAACAAGTGACCCCAAAGCCCGCCTAACGAGAGGCGTCACGAAGCGGCGCTAATGGAAGACCGTCCGGCCATTCAAGGCATGGCGTGACGAGATCATGCTAAACCGGTAATTCACCAAATAATCTCAGCCATGAAGCGACACAAAACACAACTCTGAAAACAAACTCTTATTGCATTCATTTGAACAAGTACAAAATACACATGGATTACATTACAAACAAGTGCTTAAAACCTAAGCTCTGGACCGGGTCGGCGTCACTTGCTGACCCGGCTTGATGATCCGTCCTCCTCTCCCCTCGGCGTCGTTGTTCGCCAGGTGCATTACCTGCACCCGTGCCTCAAATCTCGAAAGGAAGTGCAATGCGGCTATATCGGAGGATATCGAAGCGTGCAGGACCCCGATACTCGAACGGTAGTTGTTTAACTATGAAGTCACAACCATGCCACAAGCCCGAGCAACCGACTTTCCCCATTGTGCTTTGTCGGTGCTCTTCAATGATGGTAGGCGGTTTGTTCTCTTAGGGATGGCCGTGTCGAGCGACTCGGGTGTTTAGCCCTTTCCTCATGCGCTTAAGGATTCCTTAAATCGCACACACTCCCTTGCCGGTTGCTCACGGGCGGACCGACTCCTCCTGGCCGAGCCTTGGCGTCTTTAGGCGACTGCCTCTCAGTAGCGACACAGCGATCGCCAGTCGCGCTCTCCTAGCGTCGGACGACCCGTGCGTCCCCGCCATCTGGGCGTCGTCGGAGATCTGCTATGTCGACCAACATTCTCTCCCGAGTTAGCTCAAGCCATTCTTGGCGGCCTGTCGACCAACATTTCTCTTCATCAGTTCGAGGCCAGCGCTTGATCCGGGCGGCCTTGATACGGGATATGGGTTACCGAGTTAGCTCAAGCCATTCTTGGCGACCTCCTTCAGCTGGAGAAGCTTCATAGACTTCAAGAGCTGGCAGGCGACTGCGGCTTCCTCATATGTAGCTGCTCATATCGACTCGTTTAGAGGCATGGTAGCGATGCTCGTGTTTTTTGGGCTCGAAGTCGGATGCATAGACAGCGCCGATCAGTAGGGGCTGTTGTTGTTGAGACTTATTCTTCCCTAAGCCATATCGGTGATATTGTGGCGAGTCCGGAGAGGATATCTTTGCTTTCGAGGGAGAGCTCCATGCGAGGAAGATAAGATGAGTATTTTGGGAGGCCAAGGCCAACAAGGAAGAAGCCCTCGCCGTGGCGTCTAAGGAACTTCGACCTATGAAGGCGGCTGGTTGAGCTCGAGGAGGCAACCGAAGACGAACACCGATGAGGAGTCCTTGAGCGAGTTGCGAGGAGAACTCCACCGAGCTTATAATGATGAAGTATCTAGCTCGAACAACAAATCTTTTGTCATAGACTTGATGTTTAAGCGGTTGTAGCTCCTTCTATATTTGCTTCAAATGAATAAGATTTATTCCTTTCATTGTTTATTATGATTCTTTTACTTAAAATCGATAATTAACCATAATACTTATAGGATTTTGGCAAACCCTCGACCATCAGCGGGTTTGATTAGTCTTTACCAGCTACCGTTTGAGTTGGGCTAAGCGTCTTGATTATCGGATCCGTTCCGCGCGTGGCGTTGTGCTAGAAGAATGAAACTCTTCTAGACTTGTTGCTATGATATTGAATACATAGGCTCGGTACTCTTTTAGGGCAAGAGACCACCGGCAGCAGCGTGTTACGCCAGACTCATTCTTAGGAAGCGGGATGAAATACCCGAAATCAAACTCGGTGTCTTCTTCAATGGAAAAAGACTAAGCGGAAACTAGCAGCGTGTGGCGTTGGCTTTATCCTTCTTAGGCTTGGGATAAAATACCCGAGTCGAACTCTGGTGTCTTCTTCAATGGAAAAAGACTAAGCCGACAGCAGCGTGTGGCGTTGACCTTAGGGTTATTAGCCAACCCCGACCCTCAAGCGGGTTTGATGAGCCTTTACCAACTACTGGTTTGAGTTGGGCTGGCGTCGCGGTTATCTAGATCCGTTCCACGTGGCGTTGTGCTAAAAGAATGAAACTCTTCTAGACTTAATGCTACGATGTTGAATCGTGAAGCCGTCTTTTCGGGGAAGACTAACGGCGTGTTAGCGTCGACCTACCACTTAGGATTAGGGATCAAATTCCCCAGAAGAATCATGAATTAAGGAGTTTTGATTGATAGGATTAAATTGGTGAGAGAGATTTTATGTTCTATTCCTCAGAATGAAACCAATAGCGAGGGCTGCTATAGGAATCAAGAGGTTCGAGGCGTCCTTGATCGGACGACTTGATCCAACAATCTCGGTTCATACCTTCGATCGGCTACCTAAGATGAAAAATGGAACTAAAGTGGGATCTCCGCCGAGAACGAAAAGACTTCGGTGACCTTCAGTCGGACAACAGTGCGAAAATCGGCGCTTCCGATCGGCTACCTAAGATGAAAGATAGAACTAAAGTGGGATCTCCGCCGAGAACCGAAAAGACTGGGCGATTGATCGGACAACACGAGTGCGAAAATCCGTATACCTTGATCGGCTACCTAAGATGAGCGATGGAACTAAAGTGGGATCTCCACTTTGAGAACCGAAAAGACTTCGAGGCGACCTTGTCGGACAACACGATCGAAAATCGGCATACCTTCGGTGAAGCTACCTAAGATGAAAGATGGAACTAAAGTGGGATCTCCGCCGAGAGCGAAAAGACTTCGAGGCGACCTTCGGTCGGACAACTGATACGAAAATCGGCGCTACCGGTCGGTAGCTACCTAAGATGACGATGGAACTAAAGTGGGATCTCCACTTTGAGAACGAAAAAGACTTCGGTGACCTTGATCCGGACAACACAGTGCGAAAATCGGCGCATACCTTGGTCGAGCTACCTAAGATGAAAAGCGGACTAAAAGTAGGATCTCCACTTTGAGAACCGAAAAAGACTCGAGCGACCTGGTCGGACAACTGGTCGAAAATCCCGGCGCATACCTTGTTCAGTAGCTACCTAAGATGAAAGATGGAACTAAAGTGGGATCTCCGCCGAGAATCGAAAAGACTTCGAGGCGACCTTTAGTCGGACAACACGATGCGAAAATCGGCCTTATACCTTCGGTCGGCTACCTAAGATGAAAGATGGAACTAAAGTGGGATCTCCACTTTGAGAGCCGAAAAGACTTCGAGGCGACCGATTCGGACAACACAGTGCGAAAATCGGCGCATACCTTGGTCGGAGCTACCTAAAATAGGATGGATAGGACCTTTCCGTTTATCACGAAATGGATCTTACGGCTTGGAGAGGAAGAATTTCATATTCTATCTCTGGCGTGAAAAGGAATTAGTGGGCCTCTTGTTCATAGAAGGAATCAAAGAGGGGATTTTGGTGATGTACCCGAAGATTTGTAGACCTAAGTCAAAGAATTTGATGGGGGAAATTATGATGGAGGAGAAATCTAGGATTATCCTCAAGAAAAGTGGGTGAAACATCCACGAGGAACTTCGTCGAAGCGGGTTATCACGAAGATACTAAGGGTAGTATTTCTTGAGGAACTTCCATTATCGGCATTAATTGCGGTCGCCATTACAGGTAATTAGGCGATAAGCACCATTAGAGTAGGCCGTTTCTATTACAAGCGGGCCCTCCCATTAGGTTAATTTACCTTTTTTTGGAAGTGAGGATTATCGGTCGTCGGCGGCGAGGACCAAATCTCCTTCTTTAAAACTCGTTGTAGTACTTTCTTGTTGAAAGCTCGACATCTTAGCTTGGTAGAATTCAATGCATTGTTGAGCTTCAGCTTTTCATCAACATCTCGAGCTCTTGAGGCGTTTTGATGTTGTTCTTGATCGTCATCTCCGTTGCAAGGCGCGTCGGAGTGGCGAATTGGATTTCAATGGGAGAAGCGCTTCACATCCGTGAACCGGGGAATATGGGGTTTCTCGGGTTGGCGTCGCGTCACGGTTGTCGAGATATGCCAGTGCTTCTCAGTTTATCCCAATCTCGCTTGTTATTTTCCAAGTTTGACAAGATTTTGATGATTGTCTTGTTGAGCATACTCGGCTAATCCATTTCTTGGTGGATTATAGGTTGTTGGCGAGGCGTCTTGTATCTTGATTTCTCATAAAACGATGAAGGAATTGCGATGAATTGGGGACGTTGTCATGCGATCCGTCTTGGAACAGTGTCGGTAGACGTGGTGTTTGATAAATTAATAGCGGTACTTTCGCCTTTACTTCTTTTAAGGATTGCTTGACCCACTTGGAAGTAGTCGGTGATCGCTAGAATAAACCGTCGCCTTGGCCGGAGGAAAATGGGACCTCGACATCCATTCCCCATGTCTCGAATGGCGGGATGTGGCGAAGGATGCAAGCTGCTCACGGAGGTGATGCATATAATTGGCGTGAATTTGACCGCAGCGTGGCATCTCGAGCATATCTGACTGCGTCATTAATCATTGTTGGCCAAAGTAGCTCATTCTCGATTGATCGTAGAGCTTGGGACCGGTAGTGCGCACACATTCACCTTCGTGTGCTTCGAAGGACCTCTTACGCCTCTTTGTTTGAGAGGCATCGAATAAAAGACCATCGTACCCGTGATATAGCATCCGGTCTACGTGTCGTAGAAGAATCTTGGAGCTCTTGGCGGATTGACTCTCTCTCTTTCCGTCTTACGGTAGATTACCATGTAAGGCGTGTCGATGATAGGAAGCGAATCGAGGCTCCAATTTGGTTTGGATCGTATATACCTCTTTGGTAACTACCCTTTATCTTCTTGTGCCTCATTGTATATTAGTGCGAAGAGTTGGTGAGTCTGGCCGTGACTAGTTGCTCGGTCTCGGAAGGTTGTGCTGCCACTGCCTTGCTTGATTACATCGTAAATTCGAAGCGTGGGACATATTCGATGAAGAACTCTTGAGTGCCATTTCAGCGGCAACGATGATAGGGGACGGTCGGGGTTCCTAACCGTAGTTGTGAGATTGAAAAAATGTTTATTGATTGAATGAATGTGTTACAATCAAATTCTCGATTCTGAGAGGAAGAGGAGGTTGATTTGACTCCTCTTTTGTATGGGTTCTTGGTGGCGATAGGATGCTTCCCTCGATGCTCCGCGTCGAGATTGCTTCCGTTGTGATCGGACCAAAGGCTGCGGATGATCTAGAGGTTTGCGAAGAGGAGCTTGATCTCTCTTGTGCAAGTGTTTGATTTTCAAGTTCTCTCTAAAGCGGCCGACCCTTTCTTTGTTGGGCTTTCAACTATTTATATGGGCTTGAGGGGTGTAGGCGACCTATTGTCACTCTCATATGAGGTCAATGACCCTTCCCATCGTGCGAGCGGTCCAGCGCCGGGCTGCGTTGACAATGGCCTCGTGTTTACTTTCTGATGGCCTTCTGACGGTTGTCGGTACACTCTGATGGCGCGCCCGGCTATGATAGCAGCTGAGCCTCGTCGGACCAATGATGCGTGAGCGAGCCGTTTGAGCGTCGAGGTTCCTGCTGCGAGGCGAACCTGGTGGCCGCTTCTGGTGATTGTCGGTACACTTCTGATGGCCCGTGCGATAACGGCGAGCGGCGAGCCTCATCGGACCAATGATCGCAGGCGAAGCCGTTTGAGCGTCGAGGTTCCTGCTGCTTGGCGAACCTCGGTGAGTGTCGAGTTCCTTTGCTATGGCGAACCTCGGTTGGATGTCGAGGCTCGGCTGGCTTTGGCGAACCTCGGTTGAGTGTTGGCGGGTGTCGAGACTCCGCGCTATGGCGAACCTCGGTTGGATGTCGCTGCTGTTAGCGAACCTCGGTTGAGCGTCGAGGTTCAGCGCTATAGGCGAACCTCGGTTAAATGTCGAGCCTCGCTGCTTGGCGAGCAATGCGAATGTCGAGCCTGGCGCTTGGCGAGCCTCGTCACAGATGTCGAGCCTCGGCAGCGAGCCTCGGCGCGAGCCTCGTGCGCTCACGAAACAGGTGTAACTTTCAAACCGTGCGTCGAATTAGACAAATTATATGGAAATCGACCATCTCGGCGAGGCGAATTGCGGTCATCTTACTCAGTTCCTTTTGGTTTAAGAGATATCATCATTTCTGTCTTATTTGGTAAAGTCAATCATCGAGGTAAACTTAACCTTTGGCGGGCGACTCCACTTAGATGGGCTCTTAGCTCTTACGCTCATTCGAGGTTCTTTGCAGGATTAAGGCAATTTTTACGCCTACAAAACCCCTCCAAAGTTTTAGGACTTGAATGCGGTTGAATGGAGTGGAACACTTTGGATACAAACTTTCGTAAAGGCGATTGCATGGGCGAGGAACCTTCTAACGAACACGGTAGATTTGAATTCTTCACTGCGACTAATGATGGCCTTAGGGGATTTTTAGCAAACCCCGACTATCAGCGGATGTGCCTTTCTGTTACGTTTGAATCGGGCTAGCATGTATTACCTAAGTCCGTTCTACATGTAGCGTTGTGCTAAGAGTTAACTTTCTTAGTGCTCACGATGTTGAATCGTGACTTCGTCTTTCTCCGGGAATAGACTACCGGCCACGTGTGTTAGGCGTAGACTAATCTCGAATAAAGGGTGAGATAAAGTCCCTATGAGGAGACATAGATTCGGTGTTGTTTAATAGCGGCTACGTGGATTGGTGGCGTCACCTGAACTTCTTCTCTGGGCAAAGGCGAACCATCTGGGCAAAAGCGAACCGAGAATAATGGTACATCGCATGGTAGGCCATTATCGGGAAATGATCGAATCGTTGATTGACATAAAAGTATAACGATGTAATCAAAAAGCAATCAAGTTGTTGATGGCGTGAAAGTATAACAGCGGTGATTACGAACAAAATCATTTAGGGAATGATTACGTGGAGTAGCTTCGGTCGTTGATGACATGGGAGTATAGCGACTATGGAAATAGAGGCACATCGCATGGTAGGCCACTATTTGGAAATGATCGAATCGTTCATTGACATAAAAGTATACGTCATAATCAAAAAGCAATCAAGTTGTTGATTGGCGTGAAAGTATAACAGCGGTGATTCTGGCTGTTATGGTCATAACCACTAACCGGTGTCGGTGAGAGAAGCCAAAGCATATCACGGGCCGGACGCTTGTTTACCAATGAGAACAAACCACGAACCTCCACACCAACCAGCCGTAAGCTGCATTTCAGACCTGTCGCAGATCCCACAGGCGGCTATCGCCATAGCCCGAAGCCAGTGATGAATTGGCCCATCGACAACCCTCTCCCTGAGGCAGCGAAGGCGGTAGCGGTCGTCCGACCCAGTGACCACCTACGTAACTATTCCCGTCGCTCGTCCCCGGACGACATAGAGGCGACTAGCTATCACCCTCGGCCCTCTTGCGTTAGGACGGCCTTGGCGGTGTTAGTCGTCCTTCCAACCCGTGCGCCCCTTCGACCCCTTCACAAGTTTGAGCCCTCCAACAATGTGGAGCGAATCGGGCCTAACCTTCGGCCACTCATCCTCTAGGCGGCGCAGAGGCTCCCGATCGTCGCCTCGGTGAATCATCCCAAGGGCCCTAAGGGGCGCGAGTCGAGTCCGACCCACGGCTCCCCTTCTCTCACCTGCGTGGTTCTCTCCCACTCAAGCAGCGGCCACGATTGCCGAACCCATCAACATCACATTAAATGCGGCTGGCCCTTAATTCCCCGTCTCTCATAGTATTTAAGACACCTCGGACCCATGCAGGCTCGGTAGCCAATCCCATCCATTAATGGCGAATAGACCACACCAACCCTCGGTCGCCCAATTTGACACATGCGGGCCGGCCACTCTAGCGGTGGAGGGATGTTGACCAATCCTCGGCTCCTGCGTGGAGGGAGGGTGACTCACGGTGGTTCCCAAACTAATGGAAGGCGAAATACCCCTTAACCCTACATAAAAGCGTGAGCGACTAACAAGGTAAGCAATCTTCTCCAAGTGAATTCCCGCTCCACGGATTATCACACATTACTAACTTGAGTCCGGAGGAACCACAGGAGATCAACTCCGCCTCTTCGCGAGTCCTTCTTGTTGTTGTAGCCGAACCCTTTGGTAGGTCGTCATTTGGGCTTTAGGAGAGCGGACTCTGCTCTCTTTAAAACTAAACTCATCAGAGGTTGGTAGTTGTGATTATATACATCAACGGTTTGGCCCAAGTGGGGCCTCCTTTCTTCTTCTTGCGGTATGTCAGTGGCGATGATCTTTCGTGGGAGGACCTACATGCGGGCTATGTCACCCGGGCCCAACTCCGAGGAATCCAGAGAAGATCACCTAGCCATGCAAGCCACCATGCATGCCCGGTTCCAAGCTTTTGCCGTGACCTCTTCACTCGCCTCCCAGCCTTAGCAGCGGCAAGCGCCGGCCGGCAACGGCCCGGGCGACCTCCGCCCGGCCGCCACTCCCACCTTCGGGGCAACCCATTGCGCCCGAGGCGGTCCCGCTCGGGAGACTCCCCACCTTGACAAGTCACGGAGGAATCACCGGGGAGCGCCACCTCACCTCTGGCGCCCGGCCGACTCATGGCGCCCGGCTCTGGCGCCGCCTCCCGCATTGACCTCGCAGGTAAGCCCTTCTCCCGGCCAAAGCGTGGGCCGTGCCGACGGCCTCGGACCTCGCGCAGCGCCCGCAGCACACCATTCCCGGCCCGCCGGCCGCGAGCGACTACAATCAAGTGTACCCGGCCGGTCGCCCGGCGCCATCGGAGGAACACCCCTTCACCGACTCCATCATGAAAGCACCGGCCGAAATTCAAGATGCGACAATGGACAAATGCGGGGGTGATAGAGACCCGACCGAGCACGTGCAAGACTACCACAACACCATGATCATCGAGTAGCCGGCGACTATTTGTCGGCACTTCGGTTACCTTGGCAGGAGCGCCAAGCTTTGGTGGAACTCATTGGAGAAGAGGTCCATTGGTAGCCCGAGCTAAGCGGAGTTCATCCACCACTTCTTGGGCGCCAAGCCTAAATGCCCTCCGGTGTGCTCATTCAAACCAGCGGGAGGAGGCGGGGAGCCTCGAGCCTACATCAAGAGGTTTGGTGAAGAGGCTAGAAGTCGAACCAAGGGAGCAAAGTAGCTATGGACCACGGTAGCGAGTGCGACGGCGACTTGTCAAAGCCCTCAACAAAACCCCGGGGAGACTCACGAGCACTTGATGTCCAAAGCCCATGCTTACATGAACATGGAAGAAGCGGAGAGCTTACAAGATGGCCCGCCCAGTAGAGTCCGCGGGGCGACCCGACTACCCGGCCCGTCCCCACCCGCAGCAGGTACCTCATCCTCCTCCTCGGAGCCACTATCACGCTCCGGCAACCCATCCCGCTAGGTGGGTTCCAGACCGCCTCGGAGGGCAGGCACATCCCGAGAATCCTCCTCCCGAAACAGCAGGTGGTGGTTCGGCGGGAGGGAGGATAGAAGCAGATCTCCCCGGTGTTCCTGAGTCCTCAACACCTCCCTTTAAGGGCCACGGACAAGGCCGAGAGAGGCTCCTCCACAAGCCCCGCCCATGAGAGGTGAGGCGGACAGAGCAAGAGAGACTACATGGCGATTACTGCTTGACCACCGGGACCACGACCCACGACACCCGAGAGAGTGCAGTGTTCTCGAAAGGACATTGAAGACCTCATCAAAGAGGCTTCTTGAAGAATTTGATCTCAGAGCAACAAGCCAAAGAGAGGCGACCCGCCGGCCTGCGCTCTCGGTCCCCAGACCTCGCCCAGGCAGGGCCTTGAGGGAAGCCGGCCAAGGGAGTCGGGGAGTCATCAACACCATCAGCGGGGTCCGACCTTAGGAGAGGAGTCCAACTGCGCGAAAGAGGTATGCCAAGCATGCCCTACGGGTGAACATTTGTGACAAGAAGCGGAAGGCCGATGTATCCATCTCTTTCGTGAGGCCGACTTGGATGGCGTTGAGGCGCCTCATGGCGACCCCATCGTCATATCGTAGATATCTCGGCTTTAAAGTGAAGAGGATCATGATGCGCAGGAGCTCTGTCGACATATTGTTTTGGGCCAGCGTTCAAGTATGGGTATTGATAAGTCCAAGCTCCGGCCGTCTTTAGGTCACGATTGGTTTCACGGGGCATTCGGCTTCGGAGGGCAAATCACCCTTCCACATTTGGGCAGCCTCGTTACTGATCGGCCGTGGGCGTCGGTTGTAGTAATGGACATCAAGTGGCACATAATGTCATCTTGGTAGAACGTCCCTCCACGACTGCGAGGCCATCCGTCCACCTATCATCAAATGATCAAATTCGGCATCGGGGAGTGAGGTAGTCGGGCGACGGAAAGAAGCCGACACTCGCCCTCTCCACCAAGGAAAAAGTCGCGACCGCCATGCCCATCGAGAGGCGGTTCGCCCATTTCGGAGAGGCCGAAGGGCGACTCGATTGAGACCTCCATGAGATTCCCATCGACCCGCGAGGCGAGAGGACACTCGAGGATCGGATCAACCTCGGAAGCCATTAAGAGTCGCGATAACTACTTTTCTTTATCTAATCTCGATGTGTTTGCTTGGAGTCGAAGACATGCGGGTATTTCGCGGCGTCATTTGCCATGAAGCTCTCTGTCGGCCGACCGTCAAAGGTTCGGCGAAGAAAGAAAACACGGGGCGGCAAAAGCGGCCGAGAGGAAACGGCTCACGAGGCGGACTTCATGGAGGTCAATACCGGTGGTTGTCAACGTCGTCCTAGTAGAAAAGTCTAGCGGCAAATGGAGGGCGTCGTCGACTTCACCGACCTCAACAAAGCATGCCCAGACGGCTACCCCTCCCGCATTGATCGGTTGGTGGGCGAAAGTCGCGGGACATCAGTTGCTAAGTTTCTTGGATGCTTTTGAGGTTACAACCAGATCCGCATGGCGAGCATGATCGGGAGAAAGGCGTCCTTCATCACAGCCGAGGCACCTTTTGCTACAAAGTGATGCCCTTTGGTCTCAAGAATGCCGTGCGACCTACCGGAATGGTCAACAAGATCTTCAAGGCCCGGCTCGGCGCAATGTGGAAGCTTATGTGGGCGACATCTTGGTGAAGTCGAGATTGGCGGCGCCCGTATCAGGCACGAGGAGACCTTCACCACCCTCCGGCTACGCATGACTCAACCCGACCAAATGTGCTTTTGGAGTGCGGTCGGAAAATTCTGGATTTATGATCACCCGAGAGAGGATTGAGATCAACAGGAGAAGATAAAGCCATCGGCGACTTCGAGCAGCGCACCATGAAGGAGGACATTGAAGCTCAATGGGAAGATAGCGCCAGAGCTTCACATCAGTCGGCGAGAGAAGCCTCCCTTTCTTCAAAGTTCTCGGAGGGGCCAAAGATCCCAAGAAGAAGTTGGAATGGAGAAGAATCTGCGCCGCCTTGAGAGAACTCAAAGCATATTTGAGCGCAAACCACTCTGAGCCAGCCGGTAGAAGGGGAGACCTATACCTATACAGGCGTCTGCGCCGGCGGTGGCTCGGCGTTAGTTAGAAAGACCACATCGGCCGGTCTACTATGTCGGTCGGATCTTGAGAGCGGGGAGTTGAACTACCCTTAATGCGAAAAGGCGACCGCACTCATCACTACGGCTCGCCGATTCGTCCGTACTTCCAAAGCACCCTATTATCGTGCGGACAAGCCTTCAGATGAAGAAATCCACAGGAAGTCCCACCACGCCGGGAAGGATGGTGGCATGGTCGTCGAACTTCAGCGAATATGATGTTGATTCGAGCCGGGACCACCATCATAGCGTTGGCCGACTTCCTCATAGAGTCCACCTGCGCCCGGATGGCGAAGCGATGACCTAGCTACTCTGCTCAACCATACCCCAAGGCTGGCCAGGCGAGCATGGCTTCCCGTGTCGAACACAGGCCGAGCTCCCCGAAGTTAAACTTCAGTGGGAGTTGAAGGTGGGCGGATCCTCAAGTGGCGGGGGCCGAGGCCCGTGTCTGCTTGCGACCAGAAGCGATCCGCGAGCGATCCCGCCTTCAAGTTCCCGCCTCGAACAATGAGGCGAATCTGAAAGCCCTCATAGGCTGCGGGCGCCCTAGCGACCAGCGAGAGTCTAATTGTCTGGCCGACTCTCGGTTAGTGGTTCATCGAGTTAGCGGCAAGTGCTGGCAAAAGATAAAGGATGGCTCAATACACGAAGATTGTCAAGGACTGCTCCCCGCCGTGACTTCAAGATCATCCAAGTCCCTGGCCCATAGCGCTTCGGCGGATGCCTTGTCAAAGCTAGCATCGACCGGTTCCTTGAGTAGCTCGGACCCATCTTCGTAGGCACACTTCCCCATTCCGGCATCGGAAGTCCCTTCCGGATGTCATGCGGGCAGGCCGCCGGAATCTGTTGGCGGACCCTTTCATCCAACTCTTGGCGGCTCCTTACCCACCGCCGGAGCGAAGAAGTTTCGCGAAGGCCGCCCGCCGCTACCTCATGATCGGCGGCCCGGCTCATCGTGCGTCCTACCAAGCGTGAGGGTGGGGCCTATCTCCGTTGCCTGCAGAAACCCGATTATGTTCTAAGGAAATCCACGAGGGCACTGCGGAAACCACCGGGGGCAAGAACTCTTGCGAAGATTATCAAGGGATATTCTTGGCCGACCATCGTGTAGACTCGGCTCGTCTCAAATGCAAAAATGTCAATTCTTGAGAGATTCCTAGAGCGCAGCCACAGAACTCACTTCTATCTTGACCCACTCCCTTTAGCCCGATAGAATTTGGATATCTTGGGGCAGCTTCCCATTGCCTCGAGCGTAAATTCTTGATAGTCGCCATCGACTACTTCACCAAATGGATCGAGGCCGAGCCTTTGGCGAAGATTGGGGACCAACATCACCGGTTTAAGCTTGGAAATCGATCGTATGTCGTTTTGGCGTCCCAGCTCATTCATCACCGACAAGCGGCACCGGTTCGGCGGAGGATTCCAAGATTTTTGTGAAGAATGGGAGATCAAGCTCAAGTTAAACCCGGTAGCCCACGAAATTCAGCGAGTGGCGAAAGCCAATAAATCATCCTCAAGCTTTGAGGAAGAAGGTCGACCAAGCACTTTCGGCAATTGGGTTGAAGAAGCTGCAGGCATCTTATGGTAAATGCGGGGCGACCCACAAAAGAATTCAGCAGGAAACCCCATTCATCGCGACTTATGGGCGAAGCGGTGATCGGTTGAAGTCGGCATGCCCACCATCCGGCTCCAACACTTTGATGAAGAAACAAACTCAGGGGCGTCGAGGGCGGAACTGGATGGAGATCGAGACAGCTCTACCCAGACAAGTCGTCAATCAATGGATGGCCCGAGCATTACAACGACAAAGTCCGTAGAGAGATTCCAAGTGGGCGACCTAGTCTTTGAGGAAGGCGACCTTCGACAAGGAGCGGCAAGTTGAAGCCTAGTGGGAAGGACCCTACACCGTCCTCGAAGAACCCGTCCGGAACATATCGCCTCGAAGTCCCGATGGGAGAGTCCTACCCATCCACGGAACATAGAACACCTCGGAAGTTTTTCAATAAACTAGCATTGTAAATCTCGCTCAAAAGCCATCAATATAAATAGAATTTTCACGACAATTATCCTTGTCTTAAATGGTACAAGCGTCTTAAATAATGTTTCGTCGCGGCCGAGATCAAACGGCCTTCTGTAGAAAATGGATCATGAAAGTCCAATTTCATCGTCAAGTCGGGATGGGCTGCTTTGTTGGGCCGAGTTTGGGGACCCTTCCCACTAAGGCGAGTCAGGTCGTCCTACTCTCTAACACGAGCGGGACATCCCACTCTCTTAGCTTGAGGCAAGGTAACTTCCTTCTTGGGTGTAGTTGGGCGTTCCTGTGGGTGAGTCAGGAACCCTTCTGCGCCCGTCAGTCAAGGAACCCTTCTCACCTAGTTGAGACAGTGACCCAACTTACCTAGTCAAGCGAACCTACCACTCCCACTAAGTCCGGTTGAGGCTTTCCCTCTCGGTTAGGGCCGAGTCAAGGAACCCCTCACCTAGTCGCGACGAGGTGATTCCCACTCGCTCAATTAAGTAACCCGCCACCTTTCGCCAAGTCAAAGCGGGTTGCCCAACCCGCGTCAGAGTCGAGTCGGGAGCATTTTGCCAAGTCGTGAAGCCCATGTGATGGGACATTAAGACCTGGCCATGAGTCTAAAGCAGGCCTGCATGGTGATCCTCTGAGTCGCGCGGCTCCGGCGTTGGTTGCTCCTTTCCTCAGGGTGAAACGCGAACATTGGAAGACCTAAAACGCGTAAGTCCAGGCCCGACCTCTGTGATGGAGTCCTCTAAGGTCGCCCGGTGGCTGGCTCGGCTCGCGCCAAGGCGAAATCGGCTCTGCCCGAGAACATTAAGACCTGGCCAGCGTAAGTCCTAGGCCCGACCCTCTGGCGATTAGTCCTCCTCTGGTCGCCCGGCTCCCGTGGTAGGCTCGGGCTTGCTCTTTGCCTCAAAGCAGAGATCGGCTCGCGGTACATTAAGACCTAGAACCCGCGTAAGTCCTAGGCCCGACCTCTGTGATTAGTCCTCTGAGTCGCGCCGGCTCAGCGTGGCCATTTCGGGCTTGCTCTTTGCCTCAAAGCGGAGATGGCTCTGCAGAACATTAAGACCTAGGCCCGTAAGTCCTAGGCCCGGAGCCCTGCTGTGGGTCCTCTGAGTCGCCCGCTCCCGTGGTAGGCTCGGGCTTGCTCTTTGCCTCAAAGCGGAGATCGGCTGCAGAACATTAAGACCCAGAAACCCGCGTAAGTCCTAGGCCCGGAGCCTCGTGTGGTTAGTCCTCTGGTCGCCGGCTCCCGTGAGCCGGCTCGGGCTTGCTCTTTGCCTCAAAGCAGATCGGCTCTGCGAGAACATTAAGACACGCGTAAGTCCGAGGCGCCGGAGCCACAAGTGGTGGTCCTCGGTCGCAGCTCCCGTGAGCCGGCTCGGGCTTGCTCTTTGCCTCAAAGCGAGTCGGCTCTGCCGAACATTAAGACCTAGGCCACGTAAGTCCCTAGAAACCTCTGTGATGGTCCTCTACGAATCTACGCCACTATAAGGGCCGACCGGTTAGCTCCTCACCACGAATTAACCTTGACAAAGGCGGCAGATAAAGGCGGCCCGTGCAGCCCGGCTGGTCGGCTGGCCGGGCCCGAGCGACCAGCGGTTGGGCCAATTCAGTAAGCCCCGCAGGGGGCCGTTTACGGTCTACTTATGTTCATTGTAAGCCCGGGGGCGACCGTTCACGGTCTACTTATGTTCATTGTAAGCCCCGCGAGGGGCCGTTCGGTCTACTTATGTTCATTGTAAGCCCACGAGGGCCGACCCGTTCACGGTCTACTTATGTTCATTGTAAGCCCGGGGGCGACCGATTTGGTCTACTTATGTTCATAGTAAAGCGGGAGACCGTTCGGTCTACTTATGTTCATTGTAAGCCCGGTAGGCCGTTCGGTCTACTTATGTTCATTGTAAGCCCGGGGACTTATTTCGATCCACTTACCATGTTTATTATGAGCCTCCGAGGCGACAAGCTTTAAAAAAAAAAAATAAAAAATAAGGAGACATAAATGAATCGAATAAACAACCATCCATGGAATCGACCTTTCATTAATATTCCAAGCAAAGCTTTACAATAAAGCTACGCGTCGAAATACCAAAATAAAAGAAAAATTAAAACTACAAGCCTAGATATACATCCTAATAGTGTTGTCGCCTCCGGTGTCTTAGCGCCCGTCGCGTCCTCTGCTCACCTCAGTCTAAGCCAGTGAGAGATACAAAGGATTTTGGAGTGCGGACCCATGGCTTCATATCGGCAATAAATCCATCGAGAATCCACGGATGTAAACAAAAGCGGCCTTTCTTGGGAGATACACTTGACACACCCATCTCTTCTTGAAATAGATCTGGCAGCGATCACGAGCAGTGCCCCAATGCTTGGATCTACGAGCAGGGGTTTCCCCTTTCTGAGATGGCCAAGACTGGCCGTGGTAGGGAAAACCGAAAATGGTGGACTCGGGGAGAGAATCCACTCCAGCGCCCACCATCTCGGCAAAACTCACTGCGCTCCCCGATCTGAAACCTTAGAGATGAGTAAGGACAAGTGGCCACCGATAGCGAGCCGCGATAAGAGATGGCCTCCTCCCTATTTATAATAGAGCCCATAAATGCTAAGCCCCTCGATCAGCGGAAGAAATTAAAGAGTGTGGAACTTCGAGTCACCGGCCCTGAATCGTCATCTCGAAAAACACCAGCTGTCTTAAATGAAACCAACCGCCCATCCGGAAGCAAAGAGTCGTGACCAATTGGCGGCCGCGACAACACCTATGCTCAAATCAAGGAGCGAATAGTAAGCCCCTCCACGGTAGACAGCGACCCTAGCACCCGGTGGGGCCGACTCATTCACGGTCGACCAGAATCGAGCGAAATTGCAGTCGAGGCCCGTGGCGACGACCAGCGGTCTCGACCCATTGCCATGTCGTGCGAAACATGGATGGCGGCGGTCCGGCCAAAGTCGCTATAATCACGGCTTGAGGAAGGGCATCACAAAGAAAGAGTTTGGCGAGAGAGATGCAAACCAAATTTTCATTCCCGATAAAATATGCATACAAATACAAGACTTTCCAACTAACAACAAAGCAAGAAATGAACAAAGTGCCGGGCGACCTAATCTCCTCCCTGCAGCCCGTCTCCCTCCTCTCCATGCGTCATCCTCGTCCTCCTGTCGTCCTCATCCTCCCGGGGTGAGTCCTCGGCTAAGGCGTACTCCTGCTCCCTGGCTGGAGGCCTTGGAGCCTTGAGAGAACCCTCCACTCACGGGGGATCACGTGAGCCTCAGCGTCGAGAGAACCTCCGAAGGAAGTTGGGCTTTCAAATAATCATAGCCGCCTTGATAGCTAGGGACAGCTCCACTTTCCCCATAGGTCCTGCTGTACTCTTCAATGACCTCCTTCTTGCCCTCCTCCGGCGTTGCGGACTTGGCAGAGCCTCGATCAATTTGGCGTCGTCCCGGCCAGTCGATGGGCGCCCGACTCATCGAGGCGACCCATGGTCCGGCTCTCAACTCTCTCGGCCCCGGCTGGCCCTCGGCCTCTCAATCTGTGCCTTCCACTCCTCGATCTCCCTCTCGGGCCTTCAGCCGTCCTCCTCAGCGGGCGACCTCCCCTTGACTTATCAGCAGCCGCTTTGCTCACGAATGGCGAGTTTGAAGATCGTGATCGTAGATGCTTGGCCTCCAACTCAGCAGCCATTTGGCGCCGACCCGACTTCTCAGCCTCAAGGCGGTCGCCCTCTTCTCGCCTCCTCGGCTCCTCTTTTCGCGACCAACCTCTCCGCCAGTGGTTCCACGGCCTTCATGGCAAGATAGCGGCCGTAAAGCTCCTCCCTACGAGGCCCTCGAGGTGTGGTAACTCAAGAGGGGCTTCTGGGAGGCGGTGGCGTCTCCTCCGGGAGATCCTTGTCGTGGGGAGAGTGAATTACTAGAGCTGACAGGCTGTCCCCACCACAGAGAAGCAGGTGCCCTCTCTAAGGAGAATGCTCGGGGATGAATGTGCGCTGGGAAGGCTCCCCACTGTAGAGTACCCCTCCCGAGGTTGCCCGATGGTGGGATCGTGACTCTCTCCACCTCAGCGACCCACCTCGGCAATCGATGGCGGAAGGAAGCTCTATGCCCAAGTCCTTGGCAGGAGCTCGCGAGGTCCGACTCGAGCCGATTCTTGCAGCAGTGCCTCCTTCCACGACCTCACAGTAGGCTCCCTCGAGGCGTCTCCATCATTTGGTGGTGAGCCCCTCGGTCGCCCTTGGCTGACCCCAGCCAGCCCGACTAGGAGCCTCGCCGACACAGGGGATGGGACCCCCTCCGAGCACAACCCGCGGTAGAGGCGAGGGAGGACTTGCGAGGCGACTCTCCCCAGCGGTCGGGAATTCCCGGTGGCGTCCTCGGCACGCTCGGGAGACCACCCTCTCGGCCGCCTCCCCAAGGTCGGCCCCACCAACTCCTTCGTCGTCTTCTTCTTCTTCTTCTTGCCCGATTCGATTGCCCGGATGGAGGAAGAGGCCTCTTCACCTGCTGACCTAGCGCCATTTCTTCAAACTTCTCCTCCCTGCTGCGCCTCGCGTGGCCAACAACCCCTCGACTTTCTTAGGAGTCATGATTCAGCATACAGTGGGGCTAGAGCCCCACTCTTGGGATCCTCGGCTTGTTGTGAAGCGCCTCGGCGGCTCCTTCTCCTGTCGTCGGCCCGATTCGGTCGAGCGAAGGAATAGCCTTTCGGTTATCGAACAAATTATAGCCCTTAGCGACCACGAATAATGGCGGAACTTGTCGGTCGCCTCTGCGTCCAGAGAGGAAGATTCTTCGGTAGTCTTTGTTAATCTCGGCCATGAGCGGCAAGCCAATTCGTCGGCAAAAACCAGGCAATTTGTTCTTCCGGTCCTTATTGAGTGCGGAATGTCGTGAACCGACCACCCACATGAAGAAGAAATGAAGTCCTTCTTTAAGCCCTCACCGTGGCGAGGTTGTAGAAAAGTTGAAGAGTCGGCACCACCTTCCGCGGTGACAAATCACCAAACGCCATTATCGTGGCGATGGCGTTAGGGGCAAAGCGCATCGGAGACACCCGAGCGTTCGCATAACCTCTTCTGACAGCCGGCGGGGCGCGACCATTGTCCAAGTCGCCATATCGGTAGTTTATCCGCGCCATGATGCGACAATGGCTTTCTCTGGAAGGAAGCATGAACCAGGGGAAGATCGTGCCGTTAAGTGGATCCCCTCGAGGTCCTCTTCTCTAGCCGATTGCGAGATTGAGCTTGGCGATCCACAACGAGGAGGCGGGGAGTAGAAGCGTATGGCGAGAAAATTTGCTTTTGAGAAGAAGAAGAGGATAGGTCTTTAGAAAGTGCAAAAACCCCAAATGGATAAGGGTATATATATAGACGCGAGAATGCCCGCGTGTCCGTTCGGCGCTTGAACCCAATGGTCGAGATCGATGCTCAAGCGAACTGCCACTTGAAAATTGAAAAGCCGCCTTTATGGCCCTCTTCGCTCGAAATTCGGCGCCCGGCGGCTAAAGTACCGTTGGCGTCAAGGCTTATCACCTACGGTGGCCCCTGTGCGCCCAAAACTAAGCCGCCTTTTGTGCAGGCGGATCGACTCTGCCAGCCCGGCCCAGCCAGCCAGCGAGAACAAGAACAAGTGACCCCAAAGCCCGCCTAACGAGAGGCGTCACGAAGCGGCGCTAATGGAAGACCGTCCGGCCATTCAAGGCATGGCGTGACGAGATCATGCTAAACCGGTAATTCACCAAATAATCTCAGCCATGAAGCGACACAAAACACAACTCTGAAAACAAACTCTTATTGCATTCATTTGAACAAGTACAAAATACACATGGATTACATTACAAACAAGTGCTTAAAACCTAAGCTCTGGACCGGGTCGGCGTCACTTGCTGACCCGGCTTGATGATCCGTCCTCCTCTCCCCTCGGCGTCGTTGTTCGCCAGGTGCATTACCTGCACCCGTGCCTCAAATCTCGAAAGGAAGTGCAATGCGGCTATATCGGAGGATATCGAAGCGTGCAGGACCCCGATACTCGAACGGTAGTTGTTTAACTATGAAGTCACAACCATGCCACAAGCCCGAGCAACCGACTTTCCCCATTGTGCTTTGTCGGTGCTCTTCAATGATGGTAGGCGGTTTGTTCTCTTAGGGATGGCCGTGTCGAGCGACTCGGGTGTTTAGCCCTTTCCTCATGCGCTTAAGGATTCCTTAAATCGCACACACTCCCTTGCCGGTTGCTCACGGGCGGACCGACTCCTCCTGGCCGAGCCTTGGCGTCTTTAGGCGACTGCCTCTCAGTAGCGACACAGCGATCGCCAGTCGCGCTCTCCTAGCGTCGGACGACCCGTGCGTCCCCGCCATCTGGGCGTCGTCGGAGATCTGCTATGTCGACCAACATTCTCTCCCGAGTTAGCTCAAGCCATTCTTGGCGGCCTGTCGACCAACATTTCTCTTCATCAGTTCGAGGCCAGCGCTTGATCCGGGCGGCCTTGATACGGGATATGGGTTACCGAGTTAGCTCAAGCCATTCTTGGCGACCTCCTTCAGCTGGAGAAGCTTCATAGACTTCAAGAGCTGGCAGGCGACTGCGGCTTCCTCATATGTAGCTGCTCATATCGACTCGTTTAGAGGCATGGTAGCGATGCTCGTGTTTTTTGGGCTCGAAGTCGGATGCATAGACAGCGCCGATCAGTAGGGGCTGTTGTTGTTGAGACTTATTCTTCCCTAAGCCATATCGGTGATATTGTGGCGAGTCCGGAGAGGATATCTTTGCTTTCGAGGGAGAGCTCCATGCGAGGAAGATAAGATGAGTATTTTGGGAGGCCAAGGCCAACAAGGAAGAAGCCCTCGCCGTGGCGTCTAAGGAACTTCGACCTATGAAGGCGGCTGGTTGAGCTCGAGGAGGCAACCGAAGACGAACACCGATGAGGAGTCCTTGAGCGAGTTGCGAGGAGAACTCCACCGAGCTTATAATGATGAAGTATCTAGCTCGAACAACAAATCTTTTGTCATAGACTTGATGTTTAAGCGGTTGTAGCTCCTTCTATATTTGCTTCAAATGAATAAGATTTATTCCTTTCATTGTTTATTATGATTCTTTTACTTAGTGGAAATAATTAACCATAATACTTATAGGATTTTGGCAAACCCTCGACCATCAGCGGGTTTGATTAGTCTTTACCAAGCTAGTTTGAGTTGGGCTAGCGTCGCGGATTATGGATCCGTTCCTTGCGTGGCGTTGTGCTAGAATGAAACTCTTCTAGACTTGTTGCTATGATATTGAATACATAGGCTCGGTACTCTTTTAAGGGCAAGAGACCACCCGACTAGCAGCGTGTTAGACTCATCCTTCTTAGGCCGGGATGAAATACCCGAGAATCAAACTCGGTGTCTTCTTCAATCGGAAAAAGACTAAACCGACAGCAGCGTGTGGGCGTTGGCTTTATCCTTCTTAGGCTTGGGATAAAATACCCAGTCGAACTACGGTGGTGTCTTCTTCAATCGGAAAAAGACTAAGCCGAACAGCGTGTGGTTGACCTTAGGGTTATTAGCCACCCCGGCCCTCAGCGGGTTTGATGAGCCTTTACCAACTACCGTTTGAGTTGGGCTAGCGTTGCGGATTATCTAGATCCGTTCCACACGTGACGTTGTGCTAAAAGAATGAAACTCTTCTAGACTTAATGCTACGATGTTGAATACGTAGGCTTCGTCTTTTTCACGGGAAGACTAACCCGGCGACGCGTGTTAGGCGTCGACCTACCCCTGCTTAGGATTCGGGATCAAATTCCCCAAGAAGAATCATGAATTAAGGAGTTTTGATTGATAGGATTAAATTGGTGAGAGAGATTTTATGTTCTATTCCTCGAGAATGAAACCAATAGCGGGGGCACACTATAGGAATCAAGAGGTTGAGGCGTCCTTGATCGGACGACTTGATCAAACAATCTCGGTTCATACCTCCGATCGGCTACCTAAGATGAAAAATGGAACTAAAAGTGGGATCTCCGCTTGAGAGCGAAAAGACTTCGGTGACCCGATCGGACAACACAGTGCGAAAATCCGGCATACCTTCGGTCGGCTACCTAAGATGAAAGATAGAACTAAAGTGGGATCTCCGCCGAGAAACGAAAAGACTTCGGCGACCTTGATCCGGACAACACAGTACGAAAATCCGGCTACACCGCCGATGGCTACCTAAGATGAGCGATGGAACTAAAGTGGGATCTCCACTTTGAGAACGAAAAAGACTTCGAGGCGACCTTGATTCGGACAACACGATGCGAAAATCCGGCATACCTTCGATCGAGCTACCTAAGATGAAAGATGGAACTAAAAGTGGGATCTCCGCCGAGAACGAAAAAGACTTCGAGGCGACCTTGATCCGGACAACTGCGAAAAATCGGCGCATACCTTGGTCGAGCTACCTAAGATGAGCGATGGAACTAAAAGTGGGATCTCCACTTTGAGAACCGAAAAGACTTCGGTGACCTTGATCCGGACAACACAGTGCGAAAATCGGCATACCGGTGAAACCTAAGATGAAAAGCGGAACTAAAGTAGGATCTCCACTTTGAGAACCGAAAAGACTTCGAGGCGACCTTGGTCGGACAACTGGTCTACGAAAATCCCGTATACCTTGGTCAGGTAGCTACCTAAGATGAAAGATGGAACTAAAAGTGGGATCTCCGCCGAGAATCGAAAAGACTTCGAGGCGACCTTTAGTCGGACAACTGGTGCGAAAATCCCGTATACCTTCGGTCGGCTACCTAAGATGAAAGATGGAACTAAAAGTGGGATCTCCACTTTGAGAACCGAAAGACTCGGGCGATTGATTGGACAACACGATGCGAAAATCCGGCGCATACCTTGATCGAGCTACCTAAGAATAGGATGGATAGGACCTTTCCGTTTATCCGAAATGGATCTTACGGCTTGGAGAGGAAGAATTTCATATTCTATCCACTGGCGTGAAAGGAATTTTAGTGGGCCTCTTGTTCATAGAAGGAATCAAGAGGGATTTTGGTGATGTACGAGAAAATTTGTAGACCTAAGTCAAAATTTGATCGGTGGAAATTATGATGGAGGAGAAATCTAGGATTATCCCAAGAAAAGTGGGTGAAACATCGAGGAACTTCGTCGAAGCGGGTTATCTGAAGATACTAAGGGTAGTATTTCGGGAACTTCCCATTATCGGCATTAATTGCGGTCGCCATTTGGGGTAATTAGGCGATAAGCACCATTAGAGTAGCCGTTTCTATTACAAGCGGGCCCTCCCATTAGGTTCGAATTTACCTTTCTTTTTGGAAGTGAGGATTATCGGTCGTCGGCGCGAGGACCAAATCTCCTTCTTTAAAACTCCGTTGTCGTTACTTTCTTGTTGAAAGCTCTAGACATCTTAGCTGGTAGAATTCAATGCATTGTTGAGCTTCCAAGCTTTTCATCAACATCTCGAGCTCTTGAGGCGTTTACGATGTTGTTCTTGATCGTCATCTCGTTGCAAGAGGCGTCGGGTGTGAATTTGGATTTCCAATGGGAGAAGCGCTACATCCGTGAACCGGGGAATATGGGGTTTCTCGGTTAGGCGTGCGTCACGGTTGTGAGATATGCCCAGTGCTTCTCAGAGTTTATCATCCCAATCTGGCTTGTTATTTTCACAAGTTTTGACAAGATTTTGATGATTGTCTTGTTGAGCATACTCGGCTAATCCATTTCGCGGTGGATTATAGAATTTTGTTGGCGAGGCGTCTTGTATCTTGAATTTCATAAAACGATGAAGGAATTCTTGATGAATTAGGGACCGTTGTCATGCGATCCGTCTTGGAACGATGTCGGTAGATGGCGTGGTGTTTGATAAATTTAATACTTGATTTTCGCCTTTACTTCTTTTAACGAGTTGCTTGACCAGCGGAAGTAGTCGGTGATCGCTAGAATAAACCGATCGCCTTGGTGTGGAGGAGGAAAATGGGACCTCGACATCCATTCCCCATGTCTCGAATGGCGGGATGTGGCGAAGAAGGATGCAAGCTGCTCACGGAGGTGATGCATATAATTGGCGTGAATTTGACAGCGTGGCATCTCCGAGCATATCTGATTGCGTCATTAATCATTGTTGGCCAAAGTAGCTCATTCTCTGATTCGATCGTGGAGAGCTTGGGACCGGTAGTGCGCACCACATTCACCTTCGTGTGCTTCGAAGGACCTCTTACGCCTCTTTGTTTGAGAGGCATCGGATAAAGACCATGCGTACCCGGCGATATAGCATCCGGGTCTGCGTGTCGTAGAAGAATCTTGGAGCTCTTAGCCGGATTGACTCTCTCTCTTTCCGTCTTCGGTAGATTACCATGTAAGGCGTAATCGATGATAGGGAAAGCGTAATCTCGAGGCTCAATTTGGTTTTGGATCGTATATACCTCTTTGGTAACTACCCTTTATCTTCTTGTGCCTCATTGTATATTGAGTGCGAAGAGTTGGTGAGTCGGCCGTGACTAGTTGCTCGGTCTCGGAAGGTTGTGCTAACGACGACTACTTGGCCCGGATGCATCCCGTAAAATTCGGCGTGGGACATATTCGATGAAGAACTCTTGAGATGAGTACGCCATTTCAGCGGCAACGATGATAGGGGACGGTCGGGGTTCCTAACCGTAGTTGTAGAATCGAAAAATGTTTATTGATTGAAGATGTGTTACAATCAAATTCTCGATTCTGGAAGAGGAGAGTTGATTTGACTCCTCTTTGTATGGGTTCTTGGTGGCGATAGGATGCTTCCCTCGATGCTCGCGTCGAGATTGCTTCCGTTGTGATCGGACCAAAGGCTGGGATGATCTAGGTTCTTGAAGAGGAGCTTGATCTCTTGTGTGCAAGTGTTTGATTTTCGAGTTCTCTCTAAAAGCCGGCCGACCCTTTCTTTGTTGGGCTTTCAACTATTATATGGGCTTGAGGGGTGTAGGACCCCTATTGTCACTCTCATATGAGGTCAATGGCCCTTCCCATCGTGCGAGCGATCAGCGCCCGGGCTGCGTTACGACAATGGCGTGTTTGCTACGATGGCGGCTTCACGGTGATTGTCGGTTTCTGATGGCCTTGGCGCCCTTCATAGCAGCGAGCGGCGAGCCTCGTCGGACCCGATGATGCGGCAGGCGACCGTTTGAGCGTCGAGTTCCCTTCTTTGCGAGCGAACCTGGTGGCCTTCTGATGATTGTCGGTACACTTCTGATGCAGCGGCGGCTGCGATAGCGGCGAGCGGCGAGCCTCATCGGACCAATGATGCGCAGGCGGCCGTTTGAGCGTCGAGGTTTTAGCTTTGCTGGGCGAACCTCGGTGAGTGTCGGGTTCCTTTGCTATGGCGAACCTCGGTTGGATGTCGAGGCTTCGGCTGGCTGTTGGCGAACCTGGTTGAGTGTTGGCGAGTGTCGAGACTCCTTTGCTATAGCGAACCTCGGTTGGATGTCGAGGCTTCTTGCTGTTGGCGAACCTCGGTTGAGCGTCGAGGTTCGCGCTATGGCGAACCTCGGTTAAATGTCGAGCCTGGCGGCGGCATGCGAATGTCGAGCCTACATGCTTGGCGAACCTACGTCGAGATGTCGACCTCGGCCCCGCTGGCGAGCCTCATTACTTGCGAGCCGAAATGCACTTCTGAAGAGCAGTCGTAACTTTCAAACCGTGCGTCGAATGGACAAATTATATGGAAATCGACCATCTCGGCGAGGCGAACCAATTGCCCGGTCATCTTACTCAGTTCCTTTTGGTTTAAGAGATATCATCATTTCTGTCTTATTTGGTAAAGTCAATCATCGAGGTAAACTTAACCTTTGGCGGGCTGACTCCACTTAGATGGGCTCTTAAGCTCTTACGCTCATTCGAGTTCTTTGTGTAGGATTAAGGCAATTTTCTTGCCTACAAAACCCCCCTCAAAGTTTTCGGACTTGAATGCGGTTGAATGGAGTGCGGAACACTTTGGATACAAACTTTCGTAAGGCGATGGCCCTTGACGGGCGAGGAACCTTCGAACGGTAGATTTGAATTCTTCACTGCGGCTAATGATGGCCTTAGGGATTTTTAAACCCCGACTATCAGGAGTTTGATGTGCCTTTAGATTACCGTTTGAATCGGGCTAGCATGTAGATTACCTAAGTCCGTTCTACATGTAGCGTTGTGCTAAGAGAGTTAACTTTCTTAGTGCTCTACGATGTTGAATCGTAGACTTAGTCTTTCTCACGGGAATAGACTACCGGACCCGTGTGTTAGGCGTAGACTAATCTCGAATAAAGGGTGAGATAAAGTCCCTATGTCGAGAGACATAGATTCAGGCGTTGTTTAATAGCGGCTACGTGGATTGGTGGCGATGGAACTTTGTCTTCTCACAGGGCAAAACGAACCACACTTTGTCTTCTCTTAGGGCAAAGCGAACCAGAATAATGGTACATCGCATGGTAGGCCATTATCGAAATGATCGAATGGTTGTTGACATAAAAGTATAGCGATCGCAATCAAAAGCAATCAAGTTGTTGGTGGCGTGAAAGTATAACAGCGGTGATTACGAACAAAATCATTTAGGGAATGATTACGTGGAGGTAGCTTCGGTCGTTGATGACATGGGAGTATATAGCGACTATGGGTGAAATAGAGGCACATCGCATGGTAGGCCACTATTTGGAAATGATCGAATCGTTGATGACATAAAAGTATAGCGATCGCCAATCAAAAGCAATCAAGTTGTTGATGGCGTGAAAGTATAACAACGGTGATTCGGCTGTTATGGTCATAACCACTAACCGGTGTCCGGTGAAATAGCGTATCACGGGCGGGCCCGCTTGTTTACCAATGAGAACCACGAACCTCCACACCAACCCATGAAGCCGGCTGCATTTACCGAGCCATGTCATGATCCCCAGAGGCTATCGCCATGCATGGCCGGCGAAGCGATGAATTAGGCCCATCGACAACCCTCTCCCATGAGGAGCGGCGAAAGCGGTGCGGTCGTCGCCCGACCAATTGACCACCTAAGTAACTATTCCGTCTTCGTCCCCGGGGCGACATGGGGGCGACTGGCTATCACCCTCGCCGCTAGCGGGGATGGACGGCCTTGGCGGTGTTAGTCGTCCTTCCAACCCGTCGCCCCCACGACCCCTTCCTACAAGTTGCAGACCCCTCCAAACAATGTGGAGCGAATCGGGCCTAACCTTCTCGGCCACTCATCCTCTAGGCGGCGCGTGTCGTCGCCCTGGCCGAATCATCCCAAAGGGCCTAAGGGGGCGAGTCGGCCGTCCGACCACGGCTCCCCCTTCTCTCACCTGCGTGGTTCTCTCCACTCAAGCGGCGGCCACGGTACTCGAACCCATCAACATCACATTAAATGCCTTGTGACCCTTAATTCCCCGTCTCTCATAGTATTTAAGACACCTGGACCCATGCGGCTCAGTAATCCCATCCATTAATGGCGAATGAGACACCAACCCTCGGTCGCCCAATTTGGCATGCGGGCCGGCCACTCTAGCGGTGGAGGGATGTTGACCAATCCTCGGCTCACCGCGTGGAGGGTGACTCGCCAGGTGGTTCCCAAACTAATGGAAAGGCGAAATACCCCTTAACCCTACCTATAAAGCGTTGAGCGACTAACAAGGTAAGCAATCTTCTCCAAGTGAATTCAGCTCCACAGTTATCACACATTACTAACTTGGCCGTGGAGGAACCGCAGGAGATCCCACTCCGCCTCTTCGAGTCCTTCTTGTTGTTGTGGCCGAACCTTTGGTGAGTCGTGTTTGGCTTTAGGAGAAGCGGACTCTGCTCTCTTTAAAACTAAACTCATCGAGGTTAGTATTTGTGATTATATACATCAGGTTTGGCCCACGTGGGGCCTCCTTTCTTCTTCTTGCGGCTATGTCAGGCGATGATCTTTCGGTCGGAGGACCTACATCGCGGGCTATGTCACCCGGGCCCAACTCCGGGAATCCCAGAAGATCACCTAGCCATACAAGCCACCATGCCCGGTTCCAAGCTTTTGCAAGCCGACCTCTTCACTTTCGCCTCCCATGCCCGGTAGCGGCAAGCGCCGTCGGCAACGGCGGGCGACCTTCCCGGCCGCCACTCCTTCCGGGGCAACCCATTGCGCCCGAGGCGGTCCGCTCGGAGACTCCCCACCTTGACAAGTCACGGAGGAATCACCGAGGGCGCGCCACCTCACCTCTGGCCCCGGCCGACTCAGCGCCCGGCTCTGGCGCCGCCTCCCGCATTGACCTCCCCAGATAAGCCCTTCTCCCGGCCAAGGCGGTGGAGCCATGCCGAGCCGCGACCTCGAGACCTGCGCACGGCCCGCAACACCATCCGGCCAGCCCGCGGCGCGGGCTACAATCAAGTGTACCCGGTAGGTGTGGCGCCATCCGGAGGAACACCCCTTCCACGAGCTCCATCATGAAAGCAGGCCGAAATTCAAGATGCGACAATGGACAAATGGGGGTGATAGAGACCCGGCCGAGCCGTGCAAGACTACCACAACACCATGATCATGATGCGGCAGCGACTATTTGGCTGCTTCGGTTACCTTGGCGAGCGCCCGAGCTTTGGTGGAACTCATTGGAGAAGAGGTCCATTGGTAGCCGAAGAGCTAAGCGGCAGTTCATCCACCACTTCTTGCCGCGCCAAGCCTAAATGCCCTCCGGTGTGCTCATTCAAACCAGCGAGGGCCGGGAGAGCCTCGGAGAGCCCCTACATCAAGAGGTTTGGTGAAGAGGCTAGAAGTCGAACGAGGAGCAAAGTAGCTATGGCGACCACAGTAGCGAGTACGCGACGCGACTTGTCAAAGCCCTCAACAAGAAGCCCATCGGGAGCTCGGAGCACGATGTCCAAAGCCCATGCCCACATGAACATGGAAGAAGCGGAAGCACTAAAGATGCCCAGGAAGTCAGCCGGGGCGGCCCGACTACCCGGCCGTCCCCGCGGCTCGCCCGTTACCTCATCCTCCTCGGTAGGCCACCTATCACGGCTCCGGCCCATCCCGCTAGGTCGGTTCCAGACCGCCTCGGAGAGGCGAGGCACATCCCGAGAATCCTCCTCCCGAGAACAGCAGGTGGTGGGTTCGGCGGGAGGGAGGATAGAAAAGCGATACTCCCCGTGTTCCACGGTCCTCAACACCTGGGGCCTGGACAAGGCCGAGGAGAGCTCCTCCACAAGCCCCGCGCGCCGATGAGAGGGGCAGGAGCAAGAGGGCTGGCGCGTTACTGCCGGCTGCAGGGACCGGCCCACGACACGAGAAGTGCGTGTTCTCGAAGGACATTGAAGACCTCATCAAAAGAGCTTCTTGAAGAATTTGATCTCTGAGAGCAACAAGCCAAAGAGGCGACCCGTAGGCCTGCGCTCTCGGTCCCCGGACCTCGCCCGGGCCGGGATGAGGCGGAAGCCAAGGAGTGGGGGAGTCATCAACACCATCGAAGGTCCGACCTTAGGAGGGTCCAACAGCCGAAAGAGGTATGCCAAGCATGCCCTACGGGTGAGCAGCAGTGACAAAGCGGAAGGCCTGTATCCATCTCTTTCAGCGAGGCCGACTTGGATGGCGTTGAGCGCCTCATGGCGACCCATCGTCATATCGGCCATATCTGACTTTAAAGTGAAGAGGATCATGATGCGACAGAACTCTGTCGACATATTGTTTTGGGAGCGTTCAACCGTATGGGTATTGATAAGTCCAAGCTCCGGCCGTCTTTAGGTCACGATTGGTTTCACGGGGCATTCGGCTTCGGAGGGCAAATCACCCTTCCACGGTTTTGGGCGAGCCTCAGTACTTGATCGACCGTGGGCGTCCGGTTTGTAGTAATGGACATCAAATTCGGCACATAATGTCATCTTGGGCGAGCGTCCCTCCACGACCTGGCCATCCGATCCACCTATCATCAAATGATCAAATTCGACATCGGTGGGGAGTAGTCGGGGCGACGAGAAAGGAAGCGACTTGCTTCGCCCTCTCCACCAAGGAAAAAGTCGCGACCGCCATGCCCATCGAGAGAGCGGTTCGCCGGCTTCGGGAGAGGCGAAGGGCGACTCGATTGAGGACCTCCTCGCGATTCCCATCGACCCGCGAGGCGAGAGGACTTTCGGGATCGGATCAACCTCGGAGCCATTAAGAGCGTGCTACACTTTTCTTTTATCTAATCTCGATGTGTTTGCTTGGAGTCGAAGACATGCGGGTATTCGCTGGCGTCATTTGCCATGAAGCTCTCTTCGGCCAACCGTCAAACGGTTCGGCGAAGAAGAGAACACACAGGCGGCGGCAAAGCGGCGAGAGGAAATCGGCGGCTCGAGGCGGACTTCATTAGGGAGGTCAATACCGAGTGGTTGTCAACGTCGTCCTAGTGAAAGAAGTCTAGCGGCAAATGGAGGGCGTCGTCGACTTCGCAGACCTCAACAAAGCCCCAGGGCGGCTACCCCTCCCGCATTGTCGGTTGGTGGGCGAAAGTCGCGGGACATCAGTTGCTAAGTTTCTTGGATGCTTTTGAGGTTACAACCAGATCCGCATGGCGAGCATGATCGGAGAAAGCGTCCTTCATCACAGAGCCGAGGCACCTTTTGCTACAAAGTGATGCCCTTTGGTCTCAAGAATGCCGTGCTGACCTACCGGTGGTCAACAAGATCTTCAAGGCCCATTTCGGCGCAATGTGGAAGCCTGTGGGCGACATCTTGGTGAAGTCGAGATTGGCGGCCATGTATCACCCGACTGAAGGAGACCACCACCCTCGGCTACGCATGACTCAACCCGACCAAATGTGCTTTTGGAGTGCGATCGGGAAAATTCAGGATTTATGATCACCCGAGAGGGATTGAGATCAACAGGAGAAGATAGAAGCCATCGGCGACTTCAGAGCAGCGCACCATGAAGGACATTGAAGCTCAATGGGAAGATAAGCGGCAGAGCTTCTGTCCAAGTCGGCGAGAGAAGCCTCCCTTTCTTCAAAAGTTCTCGGAGGGCCAAAGATCCCAAGAAGAAGTTGGAATGGACGAAGAATCTTTGCGCTTGAGAGGGAACTCAAAGCATATTTGAGCGCAAACCCTCACTGAGCCAGCGGGTGAAGGGAGACCCTATACATGCAGGCGTCTGTGGCGGCGGTGGCTCGGTGGATTAGAAAGACCACATCCGGCCCGGTCTACTATGTCGATCCGGATCTTGAGAGCGGGGAGTTGAACTACCCTTAATGAAAAGCGTGCCGCGCTCATCACTACGGCTGCCGATTCGTCCGTACTTCCAGCGCACCCTATTATCGTGCGGACAAGCCTTCCGATGAAAAATCCACAGGAAGTCCCACCACGCCGGGAAGGATGGTGGCATGATTCGTCGAACTTCGGCCGAATATGATGTTGAGTTCGAGCCGGGACCACCATAAAAGCAGCGTTGGCCGACTTCCTCATAGAGTCCACCTGCGCCCGGATGGCAGCGAGATGACCCTAGCTACTCTGCTCAACCCTTACCCCAAGGCTGGCGAGGCGAGCATGGCTTCCCGTGTCCAGAACACAGGCCAGACTCCCCGAAGTGGCTTCTTGAGTGGGAGTTGAAGGTGGGCGGGGATCCTCAAGTGGCCGGGGCCGAGGCAGCGTCGTCTGCTGCTGACCAGAAGCGATCCGCAGGCTTGATCCATCCTTCAAGTTCCCGCTCGAACAATGAGGCCCGAATCTGAAAACCCTCATAGCTGGCTGCGGGCGCCCTGCGAGCCAAAGCCGAGAGTCTAATTGTCTTTGGCCGACTCGGTTAGTGGTTCATCGAGTTAGCGGCAAATCTGGCTACAAAGATAAAGGATGGCTCAATACACGAAGATTGTCAAGGACTGCTCCCCACCGCCAACTTCAAGATCATCCAAGTCCCAGCGCGCCAGCGCTTCGGCGGATGCCTTGTCAAAGCTAGCATCGACCAGTTCCTTGAGTAGCTCGGACCCATCTTCGTAGACACACTTCCCCATTCGGCGCTCGCGAAGTCCCTTCGAGATGTCATGCAGGCCAGGCCAGCCGAGTGAATCACGATAGGCGGACCCTTTCATCAACTCTTGGCAGCCGGCTCCTTACCCACCGACCCGTGAGGCGAAGTTCGCGAGGGAACGCCCGCCGCTACCTCATGATCGGCGGCCCGGCTCTGCTCGATTACGTCCTACCTAAGCGGCGGGGTGGGGCTATCTCGGTGCCTCCAGGCACAAGCCGATTATGTTCTAAGGAAATCCGCGAGGGCACTGCGGAAACCACCGAGGGGCAAGAACTCTTGCGAGAAGATTATCATGAAAGGATATTCTGGCCGACCATCGTAGCGACTCGGCGGCTCGTCTCAAATACAAAAATGTCAATTCTTAGAGATTCCTAGAGCGCCGCCCGCGGAACTCACTTCTATCTTACCCACTCCCTTTGTGGAGGTGGATATGGGGCAGCTTCCCATTGCCTCGAAGGCAGCGTAAATTCTTGATAGTCGCCATCGACTACTTCACCAAATGGATCGAGGCCGAGCCTTTGGCGAATTGGGAGACCAACATCACCCGATTTGGCTTGGAAATCGATGCGTATGTCGTTTTGGCGTCCCAGCTCATTCATCACCGAAACCGCGGCACCCGGTTCGTTGTGGATTCAAGTGTGGTAGACTCAATCATCAAGCTTTGAGGAAGAAGATCGACCAAGCACACGGCAATTGGGTTGAAGAAGCGACATAGTGTCTGGGGGCGACCCACAAGAATTCAGCGGGAAACCCCATTCATGGCGACTTATGGAGGCGGCGGTGATCGGTTGAAGTCGGCATGCCCACCATCCGGCTCCAACACTTTGATGAAGAAACAAACTCGAGGGGCGTCGAGGGCGGAATTTGGACTTGATGGAGGAGATCCGGACAGCTCTACACCCGACAAATCGTCAATCAACAATGGATGCGCCCAGCATTACAACGGACAAAGTCCGTAGAGGAGATTCCAAGTGGGCGACCTAGTCTTTGAGGAAGGCGACGCCGACAAGGACACCGGGCGGCAAGTTGGCGCCTAGTGGGAAGGACCCTACACCGTCCTCGAAGAACCCGTCGGGAACATATGCCGAGAAGTCCAGATGGGAGAGTCCTACCCGTCCACGGAACATAGAACACCTCGAAGTTTTTTCAATAAACTAGCATTGTAAATCTGGCTCAAAAGCCATCAATATAAATAGAATTTTCACGACAATTATCCTTGTCTTAAATGGGTACAAGCGGCGTCTTAAATAATCATTTCGTCGCGGCCAGATCAAACCCGGCCTTCTGTAGAAAATGGATCATGAAAGTCAATTTCATCTGTCCAGAGTCGGGATGGGCACGCTTTGTTGGGCAGAGTTTAGGGACCCTTCCACTAGAGGTGAGTCAAGGTCGTCCTACTCTCTCTAACAGTAGGGACATCCCACTCTCTTAGCTTGAGGCAAGGTAGCTTCCTTCTTGGGTGTGTAGTTGAGGCTGACCCTTCTGGGTCGAGTCAAGGAACCCTTCTGTGCGTCAGTCAAGGAACCCTTCTCACCCTAGTTGAGACGATGACCCAACTTACCTAGTCAGCCGAACCTACCACTCCCACTAAGTCGAGGTTGAGGCTTTCCCTCTCGGTTAGGGCCAGTCAGGAACCCCTCACCTGAGTGCGACGGTGATTCCCACCGGCTCAATTAAGTAACCATGCTAAGCCAAAGTCGGGTTGCCCACAGCGTCAGAGTCGAGTCGGAGCATACCCTTTGCCAAGTCGTGGCCCATGTGATCAGGACATTAAGACCTGAAGCCCGCGTAAGTCCTAGGCGCCAGACCTGCAGCGTGATGGTCCTCTGAGTCGCGCTCCCGCGTGGCGGCTTTCGGGCTTGCTCTTTGCCTCAAAGCGGTCGTACGCGAACATTAGAACCTGAAGCCACGTAAGTCCTAGGGCCGACCCTCTGTGATGGGTCCTCTACGGTCGCCGGCTCACGTGGAGCGGCTCGGGCTTGCTCTTTGCCTCAAAGCAGTCGGCTCTGCCGAACATTAAGACCTAGGCAGCGTAAGTCCTAGGCCCGACCTCTGCGGTCGTCCTCTGGTCGCCCGGCTCCCGCGTGGTAGGCTCGGGCTTGCTCTTTGCCTCCAAAGCGAGATCGGCTCTGCGGTACATTAAGACCTAAATACGTAAGTCTGGCCCGACCCTCTGTGATCGTCCTCTGGTCGCGGCTCCCGCGTGGCCCGGCTCGGGCTTGCTCTTTGCCTCAAAAGCGGAGATGTCTGTAGGGCATTAAGACCTAGGTAAGTCCTAGGCCCGGAGCCCTCTGTGATGGAGTCCTCTGGTCGCCCGCTCCGCGTGGTAGGCTCGGGCTTGCTCTTTGCCTCAAAGCGAGATCGGCTACGCGCGAACATTGAACCCTGAAGCCCGCGTAAGTCCTAAGCCCGACCCTCGATGGTTAGTCCTCTGGTCGCCCGCTCCCGTGGTAGGCTCGGGCTTGCTCTTTGCCTCAAAGCAGAGATGCGGCTCTGCGAACATTAAGACACTAAACCCGCGTAAGTCCTAGGCCCGACCTCGTGAATTAGTCCTCTGGTCGCGCTCCGCGTGAGCGGCTCGGGCTTGCTCTTTGCCTCAAAGAGATCGGCTGCGCGAACATTAAGACCTGAAACCACGTAAGTCCTGAGAAGCGACCTCAGCGATTGCGTCCTCTGAAGATCTAGCCACTATGGCGCCGATTAGCTCCTCACCAGTTAACCTTGACAAAGCGGCGGATAAAGGCGGCCCCGTGCGTAGCCAAAGTCGGCGGCCGGGCCGAGCGACCACCAGCGATTGGGCGAATAAGTAAAGCCCCAGGGGGCCGACCCGTTCGGTCTACTTATGTTCATTGCCAGCCCGGGGGCCGACCCGTTACGGTCTACTTATGTTCATTGTAAGCCCCGGCCGAGCCGTTTTCGGTCTACTTATGTTCATTGTAAGCCCCACGAGGGGGACCGTTCACGGTCTACTTATGTTCATTGTAAGCCCGAGGTGACCGTTCGGTCTACTTATGTTCATAAAGTAAGCCCCGGGGGGACCGTTCGGTCTACTTATGTTCATTGCTAAGCCCCACGGTGACCGATTTCGGTCTACTTATGTTCATTGTAAGCCCGAGGGGGCGACTTATTCGATCCACTTACCATGTTTATTATGAGCCTCACAGTGACAAGCTTCGACCAAAAAAAAAATAAAAATAAGGAGACATAAATGAATCGAATAAACAACCATCCATGGAATCGACCTTTCATTAATATTCCAAGCAAAGCTTTACAATAAGCTGCGTCAGAAATACCAAAATAAAAGAAAAATTAAAACTACAAGCCTAGATATACATCCTAATAGTATTTGTGCGCCTCCGGTGTCTTAGCCTTTCCCGTCGCGTCCTCTGCTCACCTCGTCTAAGCCCGGTGAAATACAAAGGATTTTGGGTGCGGACCCCATGGCTCATATCGGCACAATAAGTAGAATCCACGGATGTAAACAAAAGCGGCCTTTCTTGGAGATACACTTGACACACCCATCTCTTGAAATAGATCGACAGCGATCACGAGCCGTGCCCCATTCTTTGGATCACGAGGGAGTTTCCCCTTTCTTCATGAGATGGCAGACTCGCCGTCTCGGTAGGAAAACCGAAAATGGTGGACTCGGGGAGAGAATCACTCCAGCTGACCATCTCTCGCCAAAACTCTGGCTCCCCAATCACGAAACCTTAGAGATGAGTAAGGACAAGTGGCCACCGATACGCGAAACCGCGATAAGAGATGGCCTCCTCCCTATTTATAATAGAGCCCATAAATGCTAAGCCCCTCGCGATCAGCGGAAGAATTAAAGAGTGTGGAACTCGGAGTCACCGAGCTGAATCGTCATCTCGAAAAACAGGGCGCTGTCTTAAATGAAACCAACGCCCATCAGGAAGCCAAAGTCGGCGACCAATTGTGACCGCTGACAACACCTATGCTCAAATCAAAGGAGCGAATAGTCGCCCCTCCCGGTGCGACAGCACCCTAGCCGATGGCAGGCCGACTCATTCACGGTCGACCACCAGTCGAGCGAAATTGCGGAGTCGGTAGCCGGCGGTGACGACCAGCGGTCTCGACCATTTGCCGTGTCGTGCGAAACATGGATGACGATCCGTGAGTCGCTATAATCGCGGCTTGAGGAAGGGCATCACAAAGAAAGAGTTTGGTAGCGAGAGATGCAAACCAAATTTTCATTCACGGTAAAATATGCATACAAATACAAGACTTTCAACTAACAACAAAGCAAGAAATGAACAAAGTGCCGGGCGACCTAATCTCCTCCCTGGCCGCCCGTCTCCCTCCTCTCCATCGTCATCTGCGTCCTCCTGCGTCGTCCTCATCCTCCTCGGGGTGCGTCCTCGGCTAGGCAGCCTCACTGCTCCTGGCTACTAGGCCTTGGAGAGCAGCGAGAGAACCCTCCACTCACGGGGGGATGTGAGCCTCAGCGTCGAGAGAACCTCCGAAGGAAGTTGGGCTTTCAAATAATCATAGCCGCCTTGATAGCTAGGGACAGCTCCACTTTCCCCATAGGTCCACTGCTTGTACTCTTCAATGACCTCCTTCTTGCCCTCCTCGGCGTTGCGAGACTTGAGCCCGAGCCTCGATCAATTTGGCGTCGTCCCGCAGCCAGTCGATGGGCGCCGCGACTCATCGGCGACCCGCAGAAGTCAGGCTCTCGGCTCTCTCGGCCCCGGCTAGCCCTCGGCCTCTCAATGTGCCTTCCCACTCCTCGATCTCCCTCTCCGGGCCTTCAACCGTCCTCCTCAACGGGCGACCTCCCCTTGACTTATCAGCAGACCGCTACGAATGGCGAGTTTGAAGATCGTGATCGTAGATGCTTGGCCTCCACTCCAGCGCCATTTGGCGCCGACTTCGACTTCTCAGCCTCAGGGGCGGTCGCCCTCTTCTCCGCCTCCTCGGCTCCTCTTTTCATGACCAACCTCTCCGCCAAGTGGTTCCACGGCCTTCATGGCGCCAAGATAGCCCGTGAAAGCTCCTCCCTACGAGGCCCCTCGGTGTGGTAACTCGAGAGACTTCTGGGAAGCCGGTGGCGTCTCCTCCGAGGAGATCCTTGTCGTGGGGGAGAGTGAATTCCGGCGTGAGGCTGTCCCCACCACAGAGAAGCAGGTGCCCTCTCTAAGGAGAATGCTGGGGATGAAAATGCGCTGGGAAGGCTCCCCTTAGAGTACCCCTCCCCGGGTTGCCGATGGCTGGGATCATGACTCTCTCCACCTCAAGCGACCCACCTCCGACAATCGATGGCGGAAGGAAAGCTCTATGCCCAAGCCTTGGCTTGAGCTCGCGAGGTCCAGACTCGGGAGCCGATTCTTGGCAGTTGCCTCCTTCCACGACCTCACGGTAGGCTCCTCGAGGCGTCTCCATCATGTGGTCGGTAGGAGCCCCTCGGTCGCGCGGCGACCGCAGCGCCAGCCCGACTAGGAGCCTGGCCGACACAGGGGATGGGACCCCCTCGAGCCACAACCCGCCGGGCGAGGCGGGGGAGGACTTGCGAGGGGCGACTCTCCCCCAGCGGTCGGGAATTCCCAGTGGCGTCCTCGGCACGCTTTCGGAGACCACCCTCTCGACCGCCTCCCCAAGGTCGGCCCCACCAACTCCCGTCGTCTTCTTCTTCTTCTTCTTGATTCGATTACCCGGATGGAGGAAGAGGCCTCTTCACTGCGGCCCTAGCGCCATTTCTTCAAACTTCTCCTCCACTGCTGCTCGCGTGGACAACCCCTCGACTTTCTTAGGGTCGCTGATTCGGCGACACAGTGGGGCTAGAGCCCTCTTGGGATCCTCGGCTTGTTGTGGCATCTCGGCGGCTCCTTCTCCACGTCGCAAATCGACCCGATCGGGTCGAGCGAAGGATAACCCGCTACCGGCGGCGTTATCAAACAAATTATAGCCCTTAGCGACCACGAATAATGGCGAACTTGTCGGTCGCCTCTCGTCCCCAGAGGAAGATTCTTCGAGCCGTCTTTGTTAATCTCAGGCCATGAGCGGCAACCAATTCGGCGTGTCGGCGTAAAAACCAGGCAAATTTGTTCTTCCGGTCCTTACCGAGTGCGGAATGTCGACGAACCGACCACCCACATACGAAGAAGAAATGAAGCGTCCTTCTTTAAGCGCCCTCACCGTGACGAGGTTGCGAAAAGTTGAAGAGTCGGCACCACCTTCCGCGGTGACAAATCACCGAAGCGCCATTATCGTGGCGATGGCGTTAGGGGCAAAGCGCATCGGAGACACCGAACGTTCGCATAGCCTCTTCCTGGCGAGCGGCGGGGGCGTGACCATTGTCCAAGTCGCCATATCTGGCGGTAGTTTATCCGCGCCATGATCGACAATGGCGTGCTTTCTCTGGAAAGCTGTGAACCAGCGGGGAAGATCGTGCCGTTAAGTGGATCCCCTCGAGGTCCTCTTCTCTGCGCCGATTGCAAGATTTGAGCTTGGCGATCACACAACGGAGGCGGGAGGTAGAAGCGACCATGTGAGAAAATTTGCTTTTGAGAAGAAGAGAGGATAGGTCTTTAGAAAGTGCAAAAACCCCCAAATGGAGTAAGGGTATATATATAGACACCGGAATGCCAGCGTGTCGTTCGGCGGCGCTTGAACCGGCGGTGGTCGATGCTCAAGCGAACCAGCACTTGAAAATTGAAAAAGCCGCCTTTATGGCCCACGCCTCTTAAACCGAAATTGAGCGCCCACGGCAACTAAAGTACCGTTGGCGTCAAGGCTTATCACCTATGGGTGCCCACATTGCGCCCAAAAACTAAGCCGCCTTTTTGTGCAGGATCGACTCTGCCAGGCCCAGCGAGCCAGCCGAACAAGAACAAAGTGACCCCAAAGGCCGCCTCAACTAGCGAGAGCCGTCACGGGCGGCAGCCCAATGGAAGACGTCCGGCCATTCAAGGCGCAGCGTGACCCAGATCATGCTAAACCCGACCAATTCACCAAATAATCTCGACCATGAAAGCGACAAAACACAACTCACGAAAACAAACTCTTATTGCATTCATTTGAACAAGTACAAAATACACATGATTACATTACAAACAAGTGCTTAAAACCTAAGCTCTGGACCGGGTCGGCGTCACGACACCCGCTTGATGATCGTCCTCCTCTCCCCTCCGTTAGTCGCCCGGTGATACCGCGCATTTGCCTCAAATCTCGAAAGGAGGTGCATGCGTGCTCTTTCGAGGAGGATATCGAAGCGTGCAGGACCCCACGATACTCGAGCGGTAGTTGTTTAACTATGAAGTCACAACCATACAAGCCGGAGCAACCGACTTTCCCCATTGTGCTTTGTCGGTACTCTTCAATGATGGCGGCGGTTTGTTCTCTTAGGGATGACCGGTGTCGAGCGACTCGGGTGTTTAGCCCTTTCCTCGCCAGCAAGGATTCCTTAAGTCGCACACTCCTTACCCGGTTGCTCACAGGCGACCGACTCCTCCGCTGGCCCAGGCAGCTGGGCGACTGCCTCTCAGTAGCGACACTTAGCGATCGCCGAGTCGGCTCTCTCTAACGTCCGGACGACCCGGTGTCCCGCGCATCTGGGCGTCGTCGGTCTGCTATGTCGACCAACATTCTCTCCCGAGTTAGCTCAAGCCATTCAGCGGTGACTTGTCGACCAACATTTCTCTTCATCGATTCGAGCCCTTTGCTTGATCGCCGGACGGCCTTGATCCGGGATATGGGTTACCCGTTAGCTCAAGCCATTCTTGGCGACCTCCTTCAAGCTAGGAAAGCTTCATAGACTTCAGAAGCTGGGGCGTGCGGCTTCCTCATATGTAGTACGCTCATATCGACTCGCGTTTAGAGGCATGGCGATGCTTTCGTGTTTTCTTGGGCTCGAAGTCGGATGCATAGAGGCCGCCCGATCAATTTGGGCTGTTGTTGTTGAACTTATTCTTCCCTAAGCCATATCGGTGATATTGTGGCGGAGTCGGAGAGGATAATCTTGCTTTCGAGAGAGCTCCATGCGAGGAAGATAAGATGAGTATTTTGGGCTGGCCAAGGCCAACAAGGAAGAAGCCCTAGCCGTCGCGTCTAAGGAACTTCGACCTATCAGGCGGCTGGTTGAGCTCGAGGAGGCAACACGAAGACGAACAGATGAGGAGTCCTTGAGCGAGTTGCGAGGAGAACTCCACGGGCTTATAATGATGAAGTATCTAGCTTCGAACAACAAATCTTTTGTCATAGACTTGATGTTTAAGCGGTTGTAGCTCCTTCTATATTTGCTTCAAATGAATAAGATTTATTCCTTTCATTGTTTATTATGATTCTTTTACTTAAAATCGATAATTAACCATAATACTTATAGGATTTTGGCAAACCCTCGACCATCAGCGGGTTTGATTAGTCTTTACCAGCTACCGTTTGAGTTGGGCTAAGCGTCTTGATTATCGGATCCGTTCCGCGCGTGGCGTTGTGCTAGAAGAATGAAACTCTTCTAGACTTGTTGCTATGATATTGAATACATAGGCTCGGTACTCTTTTAGGGCAAGAGACCACCGGCAGCAGCGTGTTACGCCAGACTCATTCTTAGGAAGCGGGATGAAATACCCGAAATCAAACTCGGTGTCTTCTTCAATGGAAAAAGACTAAGCGGAAACTAGCAGCGTGTGGCGTTGGCTTTATCCTTCTTAGGCTTGGGATAAAATACCCGAGTCGAACTCTGGTGTCTTCTTCAATGGAAAAAGACTAAGCCGACAGCAGCGTGTGGCGTTGACCTTAGGGTTATTAGCCAACCCCGACCCTCAAGCGGGTTTGATGAGCCTTTACCAACTACTGGTTTGAGTTGGGCTGGCGTCGCGGTTATCTAGATCCGTTCCACGTGGCGTTGTGCTAAAAGAATGAAACTCTTCTAGACTTAATGCTACGATGTTGAATCGTGAAGCCGTCTTTTCGGGGAAGACTAACGGCGTGTTAGCGTCGACCTACCACTTAGGATTAGGGATCAAATTCCCCAGAAGAATCATGAATTAAGGAGTTTGATTGATAGGATTAAATTGGTGAGAGAGATTTTATGTTCTATTCCTCAGAATGAAACCAATAGCGAGGGCTGCTATAGGAATCAAGAGGTTCGAGGCGTCCTTGATCGGACGACTTGATCCAACAATCTCGGTTCATACCTTCGATCGGCTACCTAAGATGAAAAATGGAACTAAAAGTGGGATCTCCCGCCGAGAACGAAAAGACTTCGGTGACCTTCAGTCGGACAACAGTGCGAAAATCGGCGCTTCCGATCGGCTACCTAAGATGAAAGATAGAACTAAAGTGGGATCTCCGCCGAGAACCGAAAAGACTGGGCGATTGATCGGGACAACACGAGTGCGAAAATCCGTATACCTTGATCGGCTACCTAAGATGAGCGATGGAACTAAAAGTGGGATCTCCACTTTGAGAACCGAAAAAGACTTCGAGGCGACCTTGTCGGACAACACGATCGAAAATCGGCATACCTTCGGTGAAGCTACCTAAGATGAAAGATGGAACTAAAGTGGGATCTCCGCCGAGAGCGAAAAGACTTCGAGGCGACCTTCGGTCGGACAACTGATACGAAAATCGGCGCTACCGGTCGGTAGCTACCTAAGATGACGATGGAACTAAAAGTGGGATCTCCACTTTGAGAACGAAAAAGACTTCGGTGACCTTGATCCGGACAACACAGTGCGAAAATCGGCGCATACCTTGGTCGAGCTACCTAAGATGAAAAGCGGACTAAAAGTAGGATCTCCACTTTGAGAACCGAAAAAGACTCGAGCGACCTGGTCGGACAACTGGTCGAAAATCCCGGCGCATACCTTGTTCAGTAGCTACCTAAGATGAAAGATGGAACTAAAAGTGGGATCTCCGCCGAGAATCGAAAAGACTTCGAGGCGACCTTTAGTCGGACAACACGATGCGAAAATCGGCCTTATACCTTCGGTCGGCTACCTAAGATGAAAGATGGAACTAAAAGTGGGATCTCCACTTTGAGAGCCGAAAAGACTTCGAGGCGACCGATTCGGACAACACAGTGCGAAAATCGGCGCATACCTTGGTCGGAGCTACCTAAAATAGGATGGATAGGACCTTTCCGTTTATCACGAAATGGATCTTACGGCTTGGAGAGGAAGAATTTCATATTCTATCTCTGGCGTGAAAAGGAATTAGTGGGCCTCTTGTTCATAGAAGGAATCAAAGAGGGGATTTTGGTGATGTACCCGAAGATTTGTAGACCTAAGTCAAAGAATTTGATGGGGGAAATTATGATGGAGGAGAAATCTAGGATTATCCTCAAGAAAAGTGGGTGAAACATCCACGAGGAACTTCGTCGAAGCGGGTTATCACGAAGATACTAAGGGTAGTATTTCTTGAGGAACTTCCATTATCGGCATTAATTGCGGTCGCCATTACAGGTAATTAGGCGATAAGCACCATTAGAGTAGGCCGTTTCTATTACAAGCGGGCCCTCCCATTAGGTTAATTTACCTTTTTTTGGAAGTGAGGATTATCGGTCGTCGGCGGCGAGGACCAAATCTCCTTCTTTAAAACTCGTTGTAGTACTTTCTTGTTGAAAGCTCGACATCTTAGCTGGTAGAATTCAATGCATTGTTGAGCTTCGGCGCTTCATCAACATCTCGAGCTCTTGAGGCGTTTACGATGTTGTTCTTCGTCGTCATCTCGTTGCAAGAGGCGTGCGGGTGTGAATTTGAGTTTCAATGGGAGCTGCTTCACATCCGTGAACCGAGAATATGGGGTTTCTCGGTTGGCGTCGGTTGTGAGAGATATGCTTGAGTGCTTCTCAGGTTTATCATCCCAATCTAAGCATTTATTTTTCACAAGTTTTGACAAGATTTTGATGATTGTCTTGTTGAGCATACTCGGCTAATCCATTGCTTTTGGATTATAGAACATTGGAGAGCGTCTTGTATCTTGAATTTCAATAAAACGATGAAGGAATTCTGATGAATTGGGGACCGTTGTCATGCGATCCGTCTTGGAACAGTGTCGGTAGATGGCGTGGTGTTTGATAAATATGCGGTACTTTCGCCTTTACTTCTTTTAACGAGTTGCTTATTACTTGGAGAAGTAGTCGGTGATCGCTAGAATAAACCGATCGTAGCGGTAGCGGAGGAGGAAAATGGGACCTCGACATCCATTCCCCATACTCGAATGGCGGGATGTGGCGAAGGATACAAGCGCTTTCGGAGGCGATGCATATAATTAGCGTGAATTTGACGCGTGGCATCTCGAGCATATCTGATTGCGTCATTAATCATTGTTGGCCAAAGTAGCTCATTCTCTGATTCGATCGTTAGAGCTTGGGACCGGTAGTGCGCTACACATTCACCTTATTGCTTCGAAGGACCTCTTACGCCTCTTTGTTTGAGAGGCATGGATAAAGACCATCGTACCCGGCGATATAGCATCCGGGTCTGCGTGTCGTAGAAGAATCTTGGAGCTCTTCGCGGTTGACTCTCTCTCTTTCCGTCTTACGGTAGATTACCATGTAAGGCGTGTCGATGATAGGAAGCGTAATCGAGGCTCAATTTGGTTTTGGATCGTATATACCTCTTTGGTAACTACCCTTTATCTTCTTGTGCCTCATTGTATATTAGTGCGAAGAGTTGGTGAGTCACGTAGTGACTAGTTGCTGGGTCGGAAGGTTGTGCTAACGACAGCGGCTAACGGTGCATCGCGTAAAGCGTTCGGCGTGGGACATATTCGATGAAGAACTCTTGACGATGCGCCATTTCAGCGGCAACGATGATAGGGGACCAGGATCGGGGTTCCTAACCATTAGTTGTAGGTTGAAAAAATGTTTATTGATTGAATGAATGTGTTACAATCAAATTCTCGATCTGAGAGGAAGAGGAGGTTGATTTGACTCCTCTTTGTATGGGTTCTTGGTGGCGATAGGATGCTTCCCTCGATGCTCGCGTCGAGATTGCTTCCCATTGGCGATCGGACCAAAGCTGCCGGATGATCTAGAGGTTCTTGAAGAGGAGCTTGATCTCTCTTGTGTGCAAGTGTTTGATTTTCAAGAGTTCTCTCTAAAAGCGATGACCCTTTCTTTGTTGGGCTTTCAACTATTTATATGGGCTTGAGGGGTGTAGGCGACTATTGTCACTCTCATATGAGGTCAATGACCCTTCCCATCGTGCGAGCCGGTCCAACGCCCGGGCTGCGTTACGACAATGGCCTCGTGTTTGCTTCACGATGGCGGCGCCGCTCACGGTGATTGTCGGTACTTCGGTAGATGGCCTTGGCTAGCGATAACGGCGAGCGGCGAGCCTCGTCCGGACCAATGATGCGGCGGCCGTTTGAGCGTCGAGGTTCCCTTCTGGCTGGGCGAACCTGGCGGCCCTTCTGGTGATTGTCGGTTTCTGATAGCAGCGCCCGCGATGGCGGCGAGCGGCGAGCCTCGTCCGGACCAATGATCGCGAGGCGAGCCGTTTGAGCTTGTCGAGTTCCTGGCGCGGGCGAACCTGGGCGAGTGTCGGGGTTCCTTTATAAGCGAACCTGGTTGGATGTCGAGGCTTCGGCTATTGGCGAACCTCGGTTGAGTGTTGAGCGAAGAGTATCGAGAGACTCGCATAAGCGAACCTCGGTTGGATGTAGAGGCTGGCTGGCGTTGGCGAACCCGGTTGAGCGTCGAGTTCCCTGCTATAAGCGAACCTGGTTAAATGTCGAGCCTGGCTGCTTGGCGCCTTGTCTGAAATGTCGAGCCTGCATTTGCTTGGCGAGCCTCGTCGAATGTCGAGCCTCGCGCTTAGCGAGCCTCATTTGCTGGCGAGCCTCGTGCACTCTGAAGAGCAGTGGTAACTTTCAAACCGTGCGATGAATTAGACAAATTATATATGGAAATCGACCATCTCGGCGAGGCGGAGCCAATTGCCGGTCATCTTACTCAGTTCCTTTTGGTTTAGAGATATCATCATTTCTGTCTTATTTGGTAAAGTCAATCATCGAGGTAAGCTTAACCTTTGGCGGGCTGACTCCACTAGATGGGCTCTTAAGCTCTTACGCTCATTCAGTTCTGTGTAAGGATTAAGGCAATTTTGCTTGCCTACAAAACCCCTCAAAGTTTTGAGACTTGAATGCGGTTGAATAGATGCGGAACACTTTGGATACAAAACTTCGTAAGGCGATTAAGCGCTTGTGACGGGCCGAGGAACCTTCTACGAACACGGTAGATTTGAATTCTTCACTGCGGCTAATGATGCTATGCAGGATTTTTAGCAAACCCCGACTATCAGCAGTTTGATGTGCCTTCTGCGTTACCGTTTGAATCGGGCTGGCATGTAGATTACCTAAGTCCGTTCTACATGTAGCGTTGTGCTAAGAGTTAACTTTCTTAGTGCTACGATGTTGAATCGTGAACCGTCTTTCTGCGGGAATAGACTACGGCCGCGTGTGTTAGGCGTAGACTAATCTCGAATAAGGGTCGAGATAAAGTCCCCTATGTCGGAGAGACATAGATTAATTTGTTTAATAGCGGCTACATTGGTTGATGCGGACTTTGTCTTCTCACGGGGCAAAGGCGAACCTGCTTTGTCTTCTCTTAGGGCAAAAGCGAACCCGAGAATAATGGTACATGCATGGTAGGCCATTATCGAAATGATCGAATCGTTCGGTGACATAAAAGTATAGCGTGATGATCAAAAGCAATCAAGTTGTTGATGGCGTGAAAGTATAACAACGGTGATTACGAACAAAATCATTTAGGGAATGATTACGTGGAGTAGCTTTCGGTCGTTGATGACATGGGAAATATAGCGACTATGGTGAAATAGAAGCACATCGCATGGTAGGCCACTATTTGGAAATGATCCGAATCGTTGATGACATAAAAGTATAGCGATGCCAATCAAAAGCAATCAAGTTGTTGATGGCGTGAAAGTATAACAACGGTGATTCTGACTGTTATGGTCATAACCACTAACCGGTGTCCGTGAGAGAAGCAGCAGCTAATCACGGGCCGGACGCTTGTTTACCAATGAGCAGAACGAACCTCCACACCCGACCCACAAGCCGCTGCATTTACAGAGCCACTGTCATGATCCCAAACGGCTATCATGCCAGCCTTGAGAAGCCCGATGCGAAGATTCGGCCCATCCAACGCTCTCCAGCGGGCGGCCGGAAGCGATTAGATCGCCCGACCAATTGACCACCTGCGTAACTATTCGCGTCGCTTTCGTCCCCGGACATGAAGCGACTAGCTATCACCCTCCAGCAGCTAGCGGATTCGGACGGCCTTGAAGGCGGTGGTCGTCCTTCAACCCATTAAGCCCCTTCGACCCCTTTACTGAAGTTAGGCCCTCCAAACAATGTGGAGCGAATCCGGGCCTAACCTTCACGGCCACTCATCCTCTAGAGCGGCGCATGGCTCCCAATCGTCGCCCTCGGCGAATCATCCCAAGGGGCGCCCTAAGGGGCGGCGAGTCGGCCGTCGACCCGGCTCCCCCTTCTCTCACCTGCGTGGTTCTCTCCACTCAAGCGGCGGCCGCGATTACTGAACCCATCAACATCACATTAAATGCAGCGGCCTTAATTCCCCATCTCTCCGCGATTATTTAAGACACCTGGACCCATGCATTTCTGACGCCTTGATCCCATCCCATTAATGGCGGAATAGCCACACCACCCTGGTGCATGAATTTGACACATGCAGGCCGGCCACTCTAGCGGAGGGATGTTGATAATCCCTCGGCTCACCGTGGAGGGGAGGGCTGACTCACGGTGGTTCCCAAACTAATGGAAGGAAGCCGAAATACCCCTTAACCTACATAAAAGCGTGAAACGACTAACAAGGTAAGCAATCTATAAGAGTGAATTCAGCTCCATAGGATTATCACACATTACTAACTTGACCAGGTGGAGAATAGGAGATCCCGACTCAGCCTCTTAGGGGTTATGCCTTCATTTGTGGTGAACCCTTTGGCTGAGTCCATTTTAGGCTTTGGGAGAGAAAGCGGACTCTGCTCTCTTTAAAACTAAACTCATCAGGGTTAGTGGCTGTGATTATATACATCAACGAACAAAATCATTTAGGAAATGATTAGGTGGAAGTGGTCCCATCATCTGTTTGAGAAGGATTGGCGGAGAAATCTTGAGGATCTATCGAGGTGATTGTTAACATGATAGCTTTGGGGTCCGCCATCCTATTGATGAGTTGGCGAGAGAATTTGGAGAAATTAGTTATCGAGGTGATTGTTAACATGACAACTTGGTGGGAGTTTGAAAGAAGACTATGGGTAGTACTTTTGAAACTTACCATTAATAGGCATCATGATTACGTAGCCTTCTTGATTGGTCGGTGGTATGCTCCATTCGGTAAACTGATTCCCTCGAATGGCCCTTCCCATTTTGGTTCGAACTTCCCCTTCTTTTTGGAGTTCAAAATCATTGGCGTCGGACGGCGAGAACAAAGTTAGCCTTCCTTGAAAATACGACACCGGACTTTCTTGTCAAATGCTTTAGAAATCAGTGCAGTAAAGCTTCGATATCTTTGTTGAGCACTGTAATCGCTTTTCATCCGGCATTTCAAGTTCCTCGGTATGATTTTCCTCGGTTGTCATTCGGTGGATAGCGCCATTCGATGAGTTTGAATCTCTATCGGTAAAATGGCTTCACAACCATAAACCGAGAGAATATGGGGTGGTACTGTCGGTGTCGCGAATCGTTATGCGGTAAGCCCACGGGCTTTACTTGACTTGTCGTTCAATCCTTTTGTTGAAGAGACCATCTTAGTAAGGATTTTGATGATCGTCTTATTAAAAGCTTGACTGTCCATTCGCGGCGGGATAGTAAGGCTGTTGATGCTAATTCATTATTCGGATTGAAATTTATCATAGAACAGCGTGAAGGCATGGCCCGACAAATTGCGGACCATTAGTGGACAATCACCTCGGGCACACCATATCGGTATATGACATGATGTTTAACAAATTTGATCACATCACTTGTCTTGACCAATCTCAATGGGATGGCTTACTTTGAAAATACTCGATTATCGCCAATATGAAGCGATGTCCTTTTGAAAAGGTGGAGAAATTGGACCAACGATGTCCATTCCCCGTTTCAAATGGCGGGGCGTGGCGGTAGGATGCAAGTGTTCGGAGGTTGGTGAAGGTAATTAGCATGTATTTGGCATGCATGGCATCGTTTAGCGTAAACGCGGCATCCCTACCATTGTTGGCCAATAATACCCAAGTCTCGTGTCGGTCCCATAACAGGTCCGGTGGTGTGCTCCACAAACAGTCATGAGCTTCTTTCAAGACTTGCTCTGCTTCCTTAGTTGACAAACATCGAGCGGTAACCCATCATATGACCTTCTATATAAAGTGCAGTGGGAATCATAGTAAAATCTTGATGCTTTCGTCGTGAATTGACTCCTTTCTTTTATGTCTTGGGCAATATCCATGCAAGACATAATCGATGATCGGGAACCGCCAGTCTCGTGCTTCAAGTGACTTAGGTTAGATCTCTTGCTTGGATTTGTAATGCATATTTTGGTGAAATAGTTGCCGACTAGACACAATAACTGCGGAGTAGCATTCTCGCGAGGGCTAAGCGTAGGCACAAAGAGCCACGCATGCGGCGTAAGTGTTCATAAGCGGGGTACATGATCAATGTAAAGCTTTCAAAGGAGTCACTAAAGTTATGGGCTGGCGCATAATGAGGATAAGGTCCTGCGTGCGACTTAGTATTCTCCTCTTAGTTGTTTCACGACTAGGCTGCGAATCCCCAAATGCTTCAAGGTGTTTCACGCCTAGATGTTTGGCTATGTCGAGACCAATCAACAGCGCATATATTACGCTTCGTTATTGGTGCATGGTTACGATAACGACGGCTTCGTGGTACCGTGGTTTTGTGGAGATATCAATACTACCCCACTCAGGCTACAAGGGGCCATCGGGGGTTGCTCGAGGCTCAGTCAAAGAACAAGCGCCACACTGTTCCTTAGAGACCAGATTAGCTTCATAAGGTTCATCGGGCATGTCTTGATACAATTCGACTTTCCTTTCAATGGATGGTTAGCCATAAGATCACACTGACTTGACCCTTCATGCCTATACGGGTTTGAAGTGAATGTCGTCTTGAGATAACGACAATGCCCATCTAGCCATTCGACCATTCAGCGTGCGGTGGGTCATGAATACCCATATAGGGTCAATTTTGGAGATGGCGTGTATGGTCGTCCCACTAGATAGTCGCATCTTTTGGATGGCGAAGCCAAAGCCAAACATTCCTTACGAATGGGAGGATATCGATATTGACCCGACGGTGTCCTCTGGAGGTAATAGATCGCTGTTGCATGGCCATTGTCATCGTCTGTGCTAAGAGACATACTAGTACTGCATGGCGGATGTAAATCGAAGAAAGCTTTCTGATTTAGGTGCAACTAACGGGGATTAGAAAGATATGTTTTGATCTCTTGAATGCCTTAGGCAATCTTCGTCCCAAATGAGCGATACAGCCTTTCTTCATGAGCTTGAGAATGGTTGACATTTCCCGATAAATTGGAAATGAATCTGCGAATGTAAGCAAGCCCTTGGAGACCCGCGAAGCTCTCGAGGCTTCTAGGAGGTGGAAGTTCTTGGATAGCTTTGACTTTATCAGGGTCGGTATATCTGTCTGCTTGTGACCACGAACCCTAGGAATTTGCCACTAGACATCCCGGGGAAAGACTTAGTTGGGTTCATCTTCAGTGATGTGCGCGCATTATCTCAAATCTTGTCCTCAAGTCGTGTAAATGATCACTTTTGTGGCGACTCTTGACCACTAAATCGTCTCACAGCATTCTCTTGTCTTCGGTAAATGTTTTGGAAGATAGTGGTCATAACACTTTGGTATGTTGCCCTAGTTTTCAAGCGAAGGCATAAGCGTATAGATATATTCGGCGGTGTTGAGGAAAGCATGTGCTTTCATCATCGGGGTGCATTTTGATTTGATTGTACCACGAAGCCATCCATAAAAGACATCCTTTCAAACCCGCGTGTTATCGATAATATCGTGATTGGTAAAGGAAAATCATCTTTGGACATCTTTGAATTTAAGTCGATAGTCGGCGCGGTAGGATCTAACTTTTCTTCAAAGCGGGTACTATATTGGCTACCCGATCGAGTGTTGAACCTCCCGAATGAAACAGCTTTGATCGACTTCCGATTTCTTTCTCAATGGCCTTCATGACTGAGGGCAAATGCGTCGTTCTTTGTTGTTTAACAGGGCTTAGCGCTGGTTCGATATTAAGGCAATGCATAGCCACTTGAGGGTCTAAGCGCCATCTTCATAACTCCAGCGAAGACATCGATATATTCCGTACCAAAGGCGACAAGGCTCCTTCATTTGTCAAACTATAAACTTATGAATATGGGCTTGGATTAGCTTCATCCCCATATCCTTCGGACTATTTTGTCATCGGTGGCGGTTCGTTGTTCAAAGCGATGTTCCCCTGCATCCGTGTTGACTTAGCGGATCTTGAATAATGACGGTGTCGTCCTCTTGAATCTCAAGTTGATGTTTGCGCGTCATATTGGCCATCGGGGATCGAAATTCATGTCTGTCGACTTGAATCGAGCTATTCGGGCGATGAGTGCTGCGAATGCGCTCTCGGTCTCGACATGCCATGAATGCGATGGTGATTCATACCCCAACCCTACGAGTTTTATGATAGTAATCATTAGGTGCCAGGGACATAGGCGGATCGATCGGTGCCGATGCCTTTCGAAGTTTAGTCCTTCTGCGAAGGAAGTCATACCCCATTTTCTTCATCAAATTTCGTGCCTTTGGCGAAAATATGAGAGTGAGGTTCCTCTTCCTCGCTTTGGAAACTTCGAGCTTGCTTTGCAGCGGTGGCCCGACCTTGCCAAGGATAATGTCTTTCGATCACTATCACGGGTACCACAAAACCACTTGCGAAGAGTCATTATGCCTTTGGGTCATCATGAGCGGCGACGAATTGGCATGTGCAATGCGGGTTGACGCCTAGCAGTGGCGAATTTACGACATTAAGTCGATATGACTTTCAACACCGGTGCGTAAGCTAAATCATAATCTTCATTGAAAATGGCGATATCGTCATCGGGATCATTCGGATCGATTACAAAGGGTTTTACATCATTGAAAACAACTCCTTGTTCGGACTCTATGTCCGACTTCATTCCATTTGTCATAGTCCTCGATCTGTGGTTCACGGTTTGGCCTTCCCAAGGTAGTGGGCCGAATCGGTGAAATAATTCTCCACCCCTTGAGCGGTTGCCTTTCGCGACCAATGTTTTAACCACTCCCTCGTCTACGTACTTCATGCATTGATGCAAGCGTAGATGGGGCGATCAAGTTTCGTGGATCGAGTGCGACCCAAGAGCAAATTGTAAGATGTGCGTCGATGACATAGCAAGTGACATCGTCTTCAAGTCTCCTATCGGCATCGAGTTTGATTTTGCCCAAGGGGCGAGGTGGCGGCATTGAAGCCGTAGATGGTAGTCGGTTGTGCCAAACGATCACGGTATCCCAGATGTTGTATAATTCTCAATGGGATGATACTCAATGGGATCTGGATCAACTTGAGCTCGGTTGATCGGACGAGCCATGTAAGTAAAAGTATAATGGCCTATCATGCTTGGGTTCTTCACTTGCATGTCCTCGAGGAGAGGTGATGCAAGGTATTGGCCATGAAGACAGGTGACATTGAAGCAAACTACGTTGAGCTTTACGGGAAATGGCGAGGCAGCCGTTATCATAAGCTTCTCATAAAGCTTCTACGGTAGATTGAGAGAGCAAGAGCTTCGAATAACGTGATCCTCGCGGGATGTTGGAGAGTTGAGCTAAAACATCAAGCTGGAAAGGGGCCGAGGTCTGTGTCCTTCCTAAAGCGCTCTGTTGTAGCGGATTTCCTTGTTTTGGGCTCAATGGCCGGCACCCTTGATGGTACATCAGTGCTGCCTCGGGATACTCCCTTGAGAACTCTTTCCCACCTCGGGTAGCAAAGCGAGTGCAGTACGTCGGCGGGATGATTGCTCCTTTTAGGCGCGGAGGTGGCATTACAAGTCCTCCCTTAGGCTTTGAAGAGGTCCATTGTTCATCGATAACAAGTCGGGTGGACCCACATAATTCGCCCTTAGGCGTAGTGTAAGGGACCATACCTTGTGCCTCCGTGCTGGAGATCAAAGTTCACAACTTTGGCCTCAGCGAGGGATCGGCTTTACCCGTCTTGCACTTGGACTCGCGAAGTCGCCAAATGGAGGCGACCATGTTTGCGGACACCTTCTTCGATCCTCCAGCGAGTCATAACACACTTCTAACAAGACTTGGATCTTGTCTTTCAAGATGTAGCATGACCCGTCGGATGGTGTACCATTCGATGGTACATCTGATATTTTGGATCATCGTCCTTGAAGCTTCCTCAGGCTTCCTCATTTCAGGAGCGTGATCTTGTTCATTTTGAGTAAAGTTTTAAGGATTGGTATGACACGGTCATCCTTAAAGTCATACTTCCTCAGGGGCTGACTATCAAAACATTCGATTTACGCTTGAAGGGTCTCGAAGTAGGTTGGGTCTCCGGCAAAGTCTCCTTCCCCCGGTACTTTTGGGGAATAAAATTGTTACGATTACCCCTTCTTATGGCGAGAATCACGGGGTTCTCGGCCCGATCCTCATAAGCATGTTCTCAACTTGCTGCATACGCCTCACCAATTCTCTCAAGAATGTGCTTCAAGCGCACCCATCTTTGAAAGTATGTTGATCGAGAGGTTGGCTCTGCACATCCGATGTGTGCTTAGAGGCTTGGTCAGGAGTGCAAAGGCAGTGAGATAAACGACAAAGTCTTGGCGGACTCCGTCTTCTTTTTGTTTCGACCCGCAAAGTGGCCATAGACACCTCGGTGTCATCGTCGAAGAATGGGCCATAAAAGCCTCGCATCTTTCCAAGAGTGATAGAACCGGGCTCTAACCTTGAAACCATTGAAGCTGACTAAGAGTGCTAATGAATAACCGGGTCATGATAGGATCGTTACCGTTATATGCCGGTTTGTGCTTGGAAGTAATAGATGTGTTCGCGGAGAGCTTTTAGTCAGGCGCACTAAATTAAGTGGCTTGAATTTGGAGGATATGGGACATCATCCCATTCTATAGGGTATGCCTTGCCACTGACTCCTTAGATTGCCCTTGGGTTTGGGGCATCGGTACTTTGGAAATCCCGCAACATATGATCCGCTCTTCGTCTGCGGATTGATTCCGCCGAGATGACATTGAGTGAACATCATGATCCCGTGGCCTTCTTGCTTCGATCCGGATCCTCCTTCGTCTATCTTCTTCTTGCCCAAAACTTTCTCCATCATCATCTCTAGCGTCGATAGATTCTTGTTGCGCTAGAATAGTAGCTTGTTGCTCTTCAATTCTTAGTGCCATCTCTTCTTCGTTGACCATGAGGACCTTGGCACGATCAAGTCGATATTTGAAGGTTGAGATGTAGCGATGGCGAGATTCTCAATTCTTGAAGGACCCGATGGCGGCTATAATCAAGCGGGATTGCATGCAGTGTGCGGCGGGTGCCGATGGCGCCTTGACTTTGATTAATGCGCCGTAAACACAGAAATTACTGGAGTCGGGCGATTCGGGCTTGCTTATCGGGGTCTTGCTCGGTCCTTCCAACCATGTTAATGGTGACTCCATGACCCTCGCGGGCAGCTTGCCTTTACGGTGGAACGCGCCGTCTAGTTGGCGGGTGGAATAACAGCTCAAACCAAAGTGATGTGTTGCGAACATTGGTAGCGCGCGAGATGAGCTTCTCACAGCGGCAATGAGGCGCATTTGATTGGCATCGCTTGCGTGTGAGATAATCGGAGTCGGAAGTGGGTGTACCCCGGTTGATTAAAAAATGAGCCTTGCGTGAGAGGGGCTTCGAGTCGAGTTTGGCGAACTGGCGAGGTTGCCACTTCCCTTGCTCTGGCGAAGCTTATGGCGAGGTTAGCCATCGGCGAGTTCATCACTCGGCATGGACCTCATGTTGGCGAGGTTCGTCATTCGACACTTGCCAGCGCGGGGTTCGTCAGGCGGCGTTCATCGCGTTCTTTGGCGAGGTTCGCTAAGCGGCCGAGCTCGTCTCTTTTCAAGGGACCTCAGCGTTGCGGCGAGGTTAGCCACTGGCAGGCGCTCGTCACTTCTTGAGGACCCCACGTTGTAGGCGAGGTTAGCCACTTTGGCGAGCTTCGTCACTTCTTGAGGACCAGCGTTGTAGGCGAGTTCGCCACTTGGGCCGAGCTTCGCGGCATGAGCGGCGTTAGTCACAGGACAGGTTAGCGGTAGGCGGCGTTAGTCTTGCGGGCCGAGGTTACATTTGGGCGGCGTTCGTCTTGCGGGCCGAGGTTTGCTTGCTGAAGCGGCCTTCGTCTTGAATGAACCTCTTGATGATAGCGAGGTTCAGCGGGCTTTCTTCGGACGATAGTGGAATCCGTCCGCGAGACCAAAGCTTCGAGCACATCGGCGAGCTTGGTTACGCGGCGCGTTGTGCGGCGGCGTCGGATTGGGAACCGTTAGTAGGATCGGTCTCCCCATAGGCGAGCGAGCGGAAGCAAAACAGCTAACAACATCGAAGTTGACTTGGGTTGCTTAACAACCCACCTCTTAGCCTGGCTGGCTAGCTTTGGAGCCTCGTCCTTGAGAACGCTTTCGTCGAGTTCACTCGAGAGGATCAGGCCGAAGCCGGTGAAGTCTCATCGAGTTCGGCGACACTAGCGTGTCTTCAGGCTAGATGCCCGGAGATAAACTCCCGTACCTACGATCAAATCGATGACCAAGGTTTGAACCTCGGTTCCAGCGCAATCTTGTGCGATTGCGCCACCACCCATTCGCCGAATGACGGTTTCTCCCACGTGGTGGCATGCATCTTGTAGGATTGAAAAATGTTTATTGATTGAATGAATGTGTTACAATCAAATTCTCGATTAGGAGGAAGAGGAGGTTGATTTGACTCCTCTTTGTATGGGTTCTTGGTGGCGATAGGATGCTTCCCTCGATGCTCCGTCGAGATTGCTTCCGTTGACGATCGGACCAAAGGCTGCGGATGATCTAGAGGTTGTTGAAGAGGAGCTTGATCTCTCTTGTGTGCAAGTGTTTGATTTTCAAGAGTTCTCTCTAAAGCCAGCACCCTTTCTTTGTTGGGCTTTCAACTATTTATATGGGCTTGAGGGGTGTAGGCGACCCCTATTGTCACTCTCATGAGGGTGACCCTTCCCATCGTGCGAGCGGTCCAACGCGGGCTGCGTTACGACAATGGCCTCGTGTTTGCTCTGATGGCGGCCTTGCTACGGATGATGTCGGTACTACGGTAGCTTGGCCCGCTGCGGTAGCAGCGAGCGGCGAGCCTCGTCCGGACCAATGATGCAGCTGAGGAAGCCGTTTGAGCGTCGAGGTTCACTGCTGCTGGCGAACCTCGGTGAGCCGCTACGATGATTGTCGGTACACTTCTGATGTAGCGCCTTCTGGTAGCGGCCGAGCGGCGAGCCTCGTCGGACCAATGATCTTGCGGCGAAGCCCGTTTGAACGTCGAGGTTCAGCTGCTTGGCGAACCTGGTGAGTGTCGAGGTTCCTTGCTATAGGCGAACCTCGGTTGGATGTCGAGGCTATTGCTGTTGGCGAACCTCAGGTTGAGTGGTGTCGAGACTCCACGCTATGGCGAACCTCGGTTGGATGTCGAGGCTCGGCTGTTGGCGAACCTCGGTTGAGTGTTGGCGAGGGTATCGACGCTCGCGCTATAGCGAACCTCGGTTGAGCGTCGAGGTTCACGCTATAGCGAACCTCGGTTAAATGTCGAGCCTATTGCTTGGCGAGCCTTATGCGAATGTCGAGCCTCGCTGCTTGGCGAGCCAATGCGAATGTCGAGCCTCGGCTGCTTGGCGAGCCTCGTCGAATGTCGAGCCTCGCTTGGCGAGCCCTCGTCTGCCTCTGAAACAGTCGTAACTTTCAAACCGTGCGTGAATTAGGCGAATTATATATGGAAATCGACCATCTCGGCGAGACGGGCCAATTGCGGTCATCTTACCCAGTTCCTTTTGGTTTAAGAGATATCATCATTTCTGTCTTATTTGGTAAAGTCAATCATCCGGTAAACTTAGCCTTTAGCGGGCGACTCACTTAGATGGGCTCTTAAGATCTTGCTCATTCCGGTTGCTGTGTAAGGATTAAGGCAATTTTCACTTCTGATGGTCACTGCGGATCCTTAACTATCAATTCGCAGTGTCGCTTGAGATATTCGACCCCGGCTCCTTGGCCGGGTCAATAAGTAGCGCATTGTATTCACTACATTATTAGAGCACGGTTGGTGAGTGAATAAGCAGGGCATAACATGATTCCGGGGAAATCAAGACAACTCCGACTCCGGCGGAGATTTTACATCCAGGGCACTTGCTACATTAGTGGCCCGAAAGCTCGATCAAAATACAATCGCCATATTTGTTGGTGCGATGTAGTGTTGACTTCGAACTTCATCGGAAGATCATCATATAGCTCAATTGCGTCGTTGTCGGGTTGGCAGCCAGAGATCGCGTCGCTTGTCCTTTGACCGACTTTTGTTGTTTGAAGTGCAAGTCATTATTGGGACAAAAGCAAGGCCCATTTCGCCAAATGCCAACTCATTGAGGCGGTGGGTCATAAATATTCGGACCGGATTCGTTAGAGATAACATAAATCGTGCGTCCGGACTAAATAGTGCCGCATTTGAATCGCGAACACTAATGCAAGGCACGCTTCGACCATTGGGTATCGAGACTCCGCCCAGACTAATGTTCTTTCGGGTAATACAGCGCACTTGCGTGACCGGATCACGTTCGTCTGCAGCGGTAAAGCGCTTAACGAGTGATCCGTTGCCTTAATGTAAATCAAAAGCGGTTTTCCATCAGCGGTGCAACAAGAACGGGAGGTTTAGAGATATGATTTGATCTCTTGAGCGGCTTTACGGCGGCGTCGTCCCAAATAAGCGACCGCGCCCTTCTTGTTCAACTTAGAGAACGGTTGGCACTTCGAATAGGTTCGATATGAACCGTCCGGATGTCGCCAATCGCCTTGTAATCCCCGAGTTCTCTGGATTTCGGAGGTTGCAACTCTTGAATTGCCTTCACTTTATCGGGATCAACATGGATTCCTTTATTGGTGGCAGGCGAAGCCAAGGAATACCACTGGACATCCCAAGGAAGGATTGGCGGGGTTCATCTTTAGTTGATGAGTTCGCATGAGCTCGAATACCGTTCTAGATCTTTGATGTGATCTCCTTTGTCATGGCTTTTCATGACCAAGTTCGTCGGCGTAGCATTCGACCGTTTCGAGATGATCACGGAAAATTTTAGTCATCGCTTCATTTGGTATGTGGCGACATTTTTAGGCGAAACGGCATGACCGTGTAGCAATATATCTGGAGTTCGACGTATTGTGTTTGGCATCATCGGGGTGCATCTTGATCGATTGTAACCCGAAACCATCCATGAATGACATTCTTTCAAATCCACACATGCGACGCTGCATCGGTGATTGGAAGAGAAAGTCATCTTCGCAAGCGGCGTTGAGGTCTCGTGATAAACTACGATCCTAATCGAACCATTCTTCTTCTTCACCGGGACTATATTCGCCACCCAATCCGGATGTTGAATTTCTTTGATGAATCCGATTCTATGAGTTTCTTCACTTCATCAACGATTACTGCGGATTTGTGGACTTAAACCGTCTTTGCGGTTGCTTGTGAGTTTGACCTCATACCGATGTTGGTGATGTGTATACATTAGGGTCGAGTCACGGCATGTCCTCATAACTCAGTGAATACATCGATATACTCGATTGAGGCGATCAACTCTTCCTTCTCTAGCGAGGGAAGAGTATTGCTGATGTTTATGAGCTTAGGATACTCTTCGTCACCCATATTAACTCGGACTACCTCGTCCTTGGTGGGGGGTTCTCTTTGTTCGAATCTATCCCCAAACTGTTCTATGAGTTGATGGATCCATGGATCTTCCCATGTTGGCATATCTTCATCACTCTCAATAGTAGCAGGATCGATCGTAGTCATATTTGACATCAAAGCCTTGAAAGCTTCTCCGAGGTTGGTGTCGGAATCCCAAGCCGAAGAATCAGACGAATGTCCGTCTCCCTCATCGGGTGGATTATCATCGATCAGCCACGAGCATTCATCTTCGAGGAGGATTCAGATCCCAATCCCCTTCTAAAGGCATAGTAGTTATCCGGCTTCCCTCTTGGGACATATGCCGCTTTGGGAGGGACTCGAGGACCTCGCCCAAAACATAGACCTTCCCCTTCGGTCAAGTTATACCCCCACTTCTTCATGATACCCAGTGTTTCTGGACTATATCTGAATGTGTGGAGGATAGGCCCATTGTCATCTTCATCTTCTTCTAAGAAATAATTCGGGGTTGGAACTGCATCTCCTTTTCCATAAACCAAGTCTTTTTCACTACTTGATCTTCGTGGGATGACAAGTGTTGTCCCAAAGGAGTCTCGGAACTGCTTTTGTGTAAAGCAAAATGACCGAGTTGGTAAGTGCAATTCTGGATCGTTGTATAAACCTGTCATCACATCATTCAAAGACAAGGGTACTCATTCATCGGCAATTTGCCAATTATGTTCATCCGCGATTCTTCATCGTCAAGATTGATTACAAAGGGGCAATGTCATTTAAAACAAAACCACCACTATAAGCCCGGCCGGTGTCGGCTTCTTCGCTTCCAGTGCCGGCCGATGATTCGATTCGGACTCATTGCAGTAGAGGAGAGAATCGGTGAAATAATTCTCCATCCCTTAAGCGGTTGTTTGTCCGCACCGCCTCTTGACCTCATTATTCGTGTCTACATATTTGAGATGATGAAGAGTAGATGGGACTATAACGTTCTTGTGGATCCAAGGTTAGACCAAATAAGTTATAGGAAGTCTCTGCGTCAATCACATAGCGGTGACTTGGACTTTAAGTCCCCATTTGGCACTTCTCCGGATTTACCAAGCGGCCAGAGACGGGTGTTAAATTGTAGATCCGTGCTGTTGATGCCAGGTTCTTGGCGAGAATTCGAGTGATACATGGTAGCGGGGGCATGATGCTCACACGAACCGGATCGACTTGGATCCTGTTAACTTCACTAGAGCCAATATACGGTGAAGTATAGCGGCTATCGTGCTTGGAATTCCTTGTCGCATATCCTCCTTTGTAAAAGTGATGCGAGAAGTGTTTAGCCATGAGGTTGCATTGTTGGGCCGACTCTCTGGGCTCCGGCTTAATCGGAGTGAGGAAGACCTCACGAATCGGCGGGGGCTTGAAAGCTTCTCTTGTCTCTTTTGACAACCGCAATTCGTAAAGAGTGATCCTTCTTGAAATATTAGCCAATGGGCCATGCGTCCAGCGATATGAGGAGGTGGAGCTTCCGTTTGTCTCTTCTAATCGGGTGGTTGAACCGAGGCCGGGGTGGGCCTCTTGGTACTTCGCTAGCTATGGCTTCTTTGGCGACCACTGTTGTTGCTTTCTGTGAGTGAGGGAGTTGTTGGTACCCCTAGCTCGGCGATCTTGGTATTTGGGTGGGGACTTCGGGTACTTGTATTTGTACTCCGTGTCGCTCACGGTGGCGTGGGCTGGTTCCCCTTCCCAGTTTGGAGCGTTACCACGTTGTCATCTCCCTCGAATGCGGAGTAGCATGGCATGCCTTTCCCTTCGCTTTGACTTTTCTTCAATGAAGAAGAGGCTACCCATTGCTCATCTTCAGCGGTCCGGGATCGGGACTTCGCCATTTGGGGCGTATACGATACAAGTCCTTTCGCGTTGCTCGTGTGGATCATCATTCACGTCTTCATTGCGACTTTGACCACCGGTTTAGGTTCAAACCATGTCAATGGCAGCGACAAAGCTTATGGACACCGCATTGCGCTCCGACCTTCTTTTCTTTGGGCGGCTTCATAGTGATGACCCCTCGTCCAATTAAAGCACGGATTTTATCCTTAAAGGTGAAACGGGATTTAGTAGGGTGATGAACGGCCTATGAATACGTCGCGATTACTTTGGGTCGTTCGTCCTCATCGCTTCCTCTTGATTCTGAATCGGAGGGAGCTTGATCTTGTTATTCTCCACGAGATACTTGAAGAGACCGGAATCTGCCGTCCCCTAAAGAATAGGACTTCGGGAATCTTGGCTCACGAGGCCTTACGTTTACGTGGCCACAGTTTGCCCTGTGTGATTGTGCGTTGCGGGCGGTTGTTCTGCTTCTGCTGCTGCTTCTTCTTGCGGGGTTGGGTTGGAGCGTTTGGTTCGAACCGCCGTCTTGGCTCGCTCTTTCCCTTTGCGCGTGGGACAAAGTTACGGCGAACCTGGCGTGGTGGCCTCTTTCCGCCTTTTTCCTCTTGAGGAATCTTTCAGCTTGCTCCCCACGAACTTTCAAATCCTTCCACGTTATAGATGGTGCTGTCCCCATTGCCTCGAAACACGTCTATCGACAAGTTATTGTGGCGGTCCGAAGGATGAACTCTTACATTGTGGATCTCGACAGGTTCATTGCCTTGTTAGAATCGTTTGACAAAGATATCCACGGTTTCTCCGTCCTACGCTTCCGTCGAGCAATGTCCCGATCGATACTTGGTATGCCGTCGTCGAAGAAGTGAGGAAGCTAGACTCCATGTCGTCCAGGTACTCCCCGGCTTGAGACGGCGGTACCATCGAGCGACCCGAAGGGTGCCAGCGAATGACCGAACCATCGAGGGCTCATTGCGGAAATAACTCCAGAGTGCGACTTGAAGTAAATCAAGTCTTTGCATCGAGACCCTTCCCGTCAAGCGGTGTGAAGTTTATTAAATTAAACTTAGGCGGTGCGGGATTGATTCCCCCTCAGTGCGGGCAAGGAATACATGTCTTCTTCACCTCTTGGCGGAAATCAATGAGTTGATTTTGCTCGAGTCTTTGATCTTCGCTCTCATGAGCAAGCGGCATCACGTTATGTCCGGCGTTGCGTGGTTGGAGGTTATCATCCTCTTGTGCTTCCTCCGAGTGCGAATCGCTATCATCTTGATCGGCGTCGATCGTTGACTCGATTCACCTCGATGTCTTGTTAAGTCTTGGATGCATTGGTCATGCATTTCTCTCATCGTGCATGGCCAACTCCATCTCTAACTTGAAGTTTTCCGTTGCTTATTCAACACCGTCTAGCATTTTAGCCACTTGATCTGCTGATCATAAGCGTTTCTTAGGGCTCCTTCACTAGATACGGTATGATCAGGCGATTAGAGCCAATATCCGCGATCATCCTCCCTGGGTATCCCTTCGGTTTGTCGATCTAGACCGTTGGATAGTCGGACCATGAGACGAGTTAGCATTTGCGATCTTGGCTGGGAATAGCCCGTGTGACGATTCTTTGCGGTCATATTATTAGTGACCTCGGCAATTCATCCTCCCGGGGTGTCATCTTTCTGCGGAATCGCCTTGGCGTGTTAGTGCTAAGTCTCTGGAAGACCGAGACCCTTTCTGGAATTTCTTGCTGGCAATTGCACTCCGAGAGCACCGTTTTGATGAGCTTAGAGCACAAACATGACTGGCGGTTGGGAGAGCTTTGAGACTTCTTCGTACTGATGCGGTAGTATAACTCATCGGCATGAGTGCGGAGCAACCTACTTGTCGTTGGCGCGATCTCTGGTATAACGTCCTCATCGTCAGATGAAAACGTCTTCTTCCGAGGACGAATTATTTCGTCAAAACTGCCGAAAATGACTCGTCTTGACTTCCGCCTGCGTGAGTGTGAAGTCTCAGCAGACTCTCGGACTTCGACTTTTAGTCCGATAGGAGGTGCAGTCTCTTGTCCTTGTTAGAGCGGATCGACCTTACGCATGAGGAGTGACCCGTGATTCTTTTAAAGGACCCAAACGATCCTTGATAGTTGGCTTGGTGGTGGTGGCGGAGTCGACCGCCACGGTCCGTCTGACGCACGCTGACTTTGGCGCCGGGACTTGGACTTTGGCGAATTACAACGCCTGCGGCCCACCGGCTTAAGTCGCGGGACGAGAACTGGAATGTTGGCAGGTTTAGCTTTTGAAGCCGTGCCAGCTGGGGTTGGAGCACCGTTAGTTTTGGGCCTCCAAACCTGGTGGTATGTCGGGGCGCTTTACCACCTCCTTCTTCAATTCACGAGCTTGTTGCACCAAAGCTCGTGCCGCCAAGGAGTCTGTGGCGCCCGGATACGCTCTGAGCGTGGAGCGGCTCGCTGACACGGACCTCGTTGGTTGGCGGCTTGGATGGGCGTCGGTCCCTTGGTCGGAGCCTCTGCGTAGTCTGGATCTTAGATCCGCCAGAGACCCCATCCATGGATTGCACGGCTTTGGCATGTTTGCGCGCCATGCTTTGTCGTGTCGCCTTTGGCGAGCTTGCTTGGAGAGTCGCGGCGTCATGGCGTTCATCTCGCGCTTGTAGTCTGGACTTGAGGCCGAAAAGGATTTCGCTGCTGCGTGAGTTGGACTCCGCCGTCCTCGGGGCTCCATCGGCGACCCATCGGGTTCTCCTTGTAGCGGAGACCTTCTTGGAGCGGGAAGAAGCGGATCCGGAGGAGGGTGAGGATAGGTACTCCTCGAACTTCTCACAGTCGAACTTCGACCTCTTCCTCCACGGGATAAGAATCGCGATTCGCATCTACGGCGACCTCCGATCAAGGCGGTGGCTCCCTTTGGTCGCCGAAATGTTGGCGGAGAAAGTTATTTTGTTATTCATTATCGTTGAACTTGTTTACGACTTCTTGGGCCTACAACAAAATTCAAAAGAAATGCCTTTTATTTTAAGGCGTACAATGGCGAAAATTACAACCTCTTCTGTATGAACAAACACGGGATCTGTTATCGGGATCCCGCGCTAGCGTCAGGTTCTTTGCACTGCAGGGACTTGAATGCGTCAGGTGGACCACCGCGCAATTCGATCCGTAGAGACAGGGTTGCGGAACTACTGACGTGAAGGGGCTCGTTTCCGAAGAAGAAGCGCGGGGATCACACTCCGCGAAGGAGAGGATCGCCGGGGATCACACTCGCGAAGGAGAGGATCGCCGGGCGGGTGAGATCTACTAGGAGAAATCACACATTGTCTTGTAGCGACCCGAGGTTCCACCTTGCGATTTGTAGATCGGCGTTGAGCGGACTTGTACTCGTCGGTGCTTTCGGGCTGTCGGCAATGACTCGTAGATCACGCGAGAATCCTTGAGAAAATCCCAAAATCGGTGAAGTCCAAGCCTCCAAACCGTCAGCCCAGAAATGAAGAAAACCCCTATTTATAGAATGGGGAGGCGTAAGTGGCTCCGGCCCGCTTGGCGAGAGCCACCCTCGACCGTGGCGAGGTGGCTCGGCCATGGTGGCCAGAACACGCCTGACCACTGCGTAGGAGCACCTCGACTTTCCCTTGGTAGAGCACCCGACCGGGTGGCGGGGGTGGCTTAGAGCCCGGGATTTGGTAGAGTGCTGCGTTGTATTTTTGGCGTTTGTGCTCGGGTTATGCCAGGGCAGGTTCTCTCGCGGTTAGAACAGCTGATGGGTTAATCTTGTTGTTGGTTCGCGACGAATGTCAATCGTCAATTGATGCCATCCGTCAGCGGTTTAAATCGTTATCGTGAACCATCGTCGGTCGGTCGTTCGGTAAATCGATGCCAATCAATCGTCATCAAATCGTTGATTGATCGCCGGTGGACGCCTTCGCATGGTCCGTCGTGGTCGCCACTCGTCGAATCGTTTTATCATCAGAACAATCAGATATCAGTCTGTTCAGGATGCTTGATAAGCAATTTTTAGCAGCCCTCACAGCCTTGCTATATATATATATATATATATATATATATATATATATATATATATATATATATATATATATATATGTATATATTATCATTATTTTTCCTCTCATATTTAATATATTCAAATCTTTAATAAGATCTGAAGATATTTAACAAAATATAATTACAATTGACCTCTACATGTCTTCATGTTTTGAAATCACACATTACTTTTAATGTAGCGTATGTAACTTTTATTTTCTTTTTCAAAATTGATGAAAGCTCTTTGATGAGTAGTAAACTAGATCATTTAAGTTAATGGGTCCTTCCGTCATTTTCTCTAGGTTTGACCGTTAAGAGTTAATAGGTGATATCACAACTCACTATTCAAATGATTTCGAGGTATCATTTTACTTCATAAGTTCACATATATTTACTAATTGTATGATTTAAGGTGGTGTCCCTTGACACATCCCTCCATAGGCTAGACCTCCTGCATGAACATGATCCACATGGAAAATGAACCTCTCCATAAGAAGTCCCTGCAAAGCCTCTCCGCATCTGATAACTTTTTTAGAAAATAAGAAGATAGTTGACCAGTAATTATTAAGACTAAGGAGCGCTGACTTAATGAGTTGAGACCTCCCTACATATGATAAGAAGTTATTCGTCAATCCATTCAATCTGCTAGTGATTTTCTCAATCAGAGAAATGGAATCGGAATAGGATGGAGATTTAGATGCTAAAGGATACCCCAAAAAAAAAAAAGAAAAAGGAAAAGACATTGTAATAAAGATTCTTACTTGACTACAAATCTTCTAATATTTTGAACTACAAGTAATTAAAAATATGGTCTCTTTTTGTAAATTAATATTAAAATTGATGACTCATTAAGGACGCTACATTTTTCTTTAATAATAAAACATAGTTTGTTCACTATCCTTATAATAATTTTTGTTTATAGTCTTCTTCAATTGTAAGTTTGCCCTTTTTTAAAAATAAACTCGAATTTAATTAACTAAAATTGTAAATTATTAAATTTCTCTACAAACTTCTTTTGTGGAAAGAAAATGAATTAACAAGAAAATCTGAGACAACCAATGGGAAAAAAATCACCACAATTATACTAGGCACGCTTGATTGGGGAAAAAAACCACATTGCTTATAATATTTTTTAATTTATTTATCTCTTTTGAAACCAAGAAGGACAGTAATGTGCAACTCTTCCATTGGCTGCTTTGATCTTAATTTTAGGAAATCTATTTCCAAACTTTTAATAGAAAATCACTAAATTCTTTAATTCCTTTGTTAGATTTTCTCTTTTGAGGTTAACCAACCAAACAGCCCCAAAACCAAAACGAAATCTCGAGGGCATATCCGTCAACATTCAAAGAATCTTCTCACGCAGGCCCCACAAGAAAAGGCACTCTGATGGCGGCAGAGCACTCGATCGAGATCCAGGTCCTGATCGTAAACTTACGATTTCACCCTAAACTTCTTAAATATTCATATACCTTCAACGGCCGAGATCGAACTACGTTGACCGAAGCACCCACAAGTTAAAAGCGTGCGGGTACGCGTTCTCCGTTTCTTTCAGCGAGCAAATTGACTTCGCTGCTACCGTCACCTTCAGGGGTTGTTTCATAATTTACCAAAGGTGAATTAAGATACGCCTCTTTCGATGGAACCCACGTGTCCGCGTCTCTGCCTCATCGCGTGTACGCCAGCAGAGGGTTACCGGGACGTGTCGATCTCTGGCTGGTTCGGGTATGGATGGTTCGGATCCGGTTACCCGATAAGGAAGCAACTACAACTTCACTTTTGTTCAGAAGAGTTCGGATTTCGGATCCAAATCTAACCTTACCCGCTTACAAACCAAAAACCACCGGATATCGCCCGTTACCCAACCGAAACTTTCGACTTATAAATAAGCAACCAACACATTTCCTAACTTCTAATTTGTGCATTTTGCAACCCAAACACCAAACAAATCCAAAATTACACAGCCCACGCTCAACAAACCCTAGAAAATCCCATCAAACCCTAAATTCTACTCCCAATCTCGAATCAGATCGCATCCAACTCGAAAATCTTCCAAGACTTCCCAGATTTGCAATCTCATCGCTTCTTTCTCTTTCGATCGGCACCGTTTTAAGAGATGGTGGCGGGAACGGAGGTGATTCATCAGAGCATCCCGGTGCTCGACGTGAAGTATCGATGCATCGCTAAGGGGATCGAGGAGATTGTCGATATCGCGGCGGTGGCGACGCCGCCTCCGTCGCCGGCGATTCGACGTGTTGCCGTTGACGCCGGTGCTGCTTCTGAGCTGGTGAGCCTGTGATCTGATATTTGTTTTTTTTTTATTTAATTGGTTGTTTGTTTAAATTGGGTGGTGATCTGTTTGTATTTGTAGATTGTTCCCTCAAAGTTAGGGTTTTTAGTTTTGTTTTCCCTTTTTAAGGAAAGATTGGTAGGTTTTGCATCTCCTTGTTAGGGAAGTCAGGGATTGTTTTTTCCCCTTGTTGATGATGGGAGTTACAAGGAATTTTTATGTAGTGCTTTTATTTTATAAGGAACTGTTGAATTCGTTATCTGTTGTTGTTTTCTTGATTAGCAGAGGAAAAAGGTGAAATTTTGGTTGTCGATCGTAAGAAACACACATAAAAAAAAAGGTCCTTTTGGTCTGAAAAGTATGGATTTTGGAATTTAGAAATTATTCTTCTATTGGGAAATTTCATTTGCTACTGTTGAATCAGCTTTCTGCTAAAGAAAAATGATTATATTTAATTAAATGCTAACTATTATACCTGTCATCAATAAATAAAGTGAGCATGGTTGTTAATTTTGACTTGCTCTGTTATAGATCAATACTGTGAAGTTCTTTCCTTTTGGATGTGTCATATGGTGTTCAGTTGCTATATACAGAAGAAATATAATCACAATGTCAAAAATATGCTCAGAACTTTGAGTTATAATGATAGAATTTATGGCTTTATCACCTTATTGATGAGTTTGTATATTTGTGGTATTAACCCTTTGCACAATAGTTATTATTTCATGTAGAACCTGATTTGCATTTCTACATGATTAGAAAACCTATTATTTTTCGGTAAGCTTCTGACCCTTTAATGGTTTATTTTTCTTTGCAGGAATTGAGAGCCTCGGATGCCACTACAGATGTTTCAGTGGAGCCTGAAGTCTTCCAGTTCAGCCCGAGCATCCGGTCTGGTAGTTTTATGGACATTGGTCCTCGGAGATACATGGAAGATGAGCACATTTGCATCGATGATCTCTCTTCTCATCTTGGCTCTCTCTTCACATGCCCAACACCCAGTGCCTTCTATGGGGTAATTAATCACCATCTGATACCAATATTTATCTCCAGGGCATCTATTTCTTTGGTTAGTAGCTGATTCTATCATATTGAACAGGTTTTGATGGCCATGGAGGTCCAGATGCAGCTTACATCAAAGACATGCTATTAGGTTCTTCGAAGATCCTGACTTCCACAAGCCGCCGAAGCTGATAATATTTTTGTAGAATCAGTTGAGAGCTCTATTCGGAAGGCATTCCTCCTTGCTGATCTTGCTTTGGCTGATGATTGCACCATTAGCACTTCATCTGGTACTACAGCACTTGCAGCATTGGTTTTTGGAAGGTATAGTAAGGATGTGATCTGTTTCTATGTTACTTGCAAATATTCTTCAATATGTTGAAAATGGTCTTGAAATGGTCCTGTGTTTGTCACATGAATGATTTATCAGTTCTTACTGTTTAGTTGCAGGTAGTACATGAAAATTTAGTTTCATCATCTATCATTCACTTCTCAAAACTACATGGATAATCCAAATTTCATTAATTACACAGGCTACAATTCCAATGTGCCATGTCATCTAATATCTCTTGATAAAGTTTCTAAATCTTGTTCTATGCCATCGTAAACAATTCTTTTCTCACCTTGCTTTTGCTGTTGCACTTGCCTTGTCATTTGCTTTATTACATTTTGTCCTAACTTTCCTGTGCTAGGTTTGCTTATATTTGTTTACTTTGTATTTCATTCAGGCTTCTACTTGTAGCGAATGCTGGGGATTGTCGAGCAGTTCTATGTCGGAAAGGTGTAGCAGTCGAGATGTCACAAGACCACAGGCCTATCTACGCCCCAGAGCGACAAAGGGTAGAGTCTTCTGGTGGCTATGTTGATGATGGGTATCTAAACGGAGTCCTGTCAGTGAGCCGAGCACTGGGTGACTGGGACATGAAACTCCCCCGAGGTTCTCCCTCTCCCCTCATCGCGGAGCCTGAGTTCAGGCAGGCAGTCTTAACAGAGGATGACGAGTTCCTGATCATGGGATGTGATGGCATTTGGGATGTTATGACAAGCCAGCACGCTGTAAGCATTGTGCGAAGGGGATTAAGGAGGCATGACAATCCTGAACAATGTGCAAGGGAGCTTGTGATGGAGGCATTGAGGCTCAAAACCTTTGATAACCTCACAGTGATTGTGGTCTGCTTCTCTTCAGAGAGCAGGGACGAGCCAGAGCAGAGACTGAGGTGCTGTAGCTTGTCGACTGAGGCCTTGTGTAACTTGAAGAGCTGGTTGGGTGATGGGGGGAACTGAAAGTTGCAGATTGTTGGATGTAAATGTAGTAGGGAGATGATGATGATGATGATGATAATTATCAAGGAGTGTTCTATGTGATAAGTTACAGATAGGTGATTCTATGGCTGATTGTTTAACCAGCTGCCAGCAGTTTTGTAGGGTTCTGTATTGGGTTTGTTGGAGAGTTTGTATATATCAGGAAGTGGGAAGTGGAGGTGCTGGTGTATTATTATTATTATTACTGTTATTGTTGTGATTCATTGTTTTGAGCTGAGCAGTATATACCAATGCGCATTGATCTCCTTTATTTTATTTTTACTCGTGCCTTGAGTTGTTTGTTTTTGAAGTAAAATATTCAGTTATTATTTCTTACATGGTTTTTATGCCGGTACAAGTATCGTCAGCATCTTTTCTTGCACATTGTTTTGGTGAAGGAATGTTTGGTTCATCCAAAATATTAAAACTGTAATTACAGGATATTGCGGTTGTAACTGCAGGCAGTCTTCTTGTTATAGCTGTTGTCGCAAATTGACTGTAAAATTACTTGTTTGTATAACTACAGATGAAAATAATTTCGTTACTGCAATTTTGCGGTTTCTGCAAACCAGAATAAAACTTGGGAAAGAGTGGATCGTTTAGTTCTAATGAACAGAATTCGAAGCAGTTGATGTCAGATTGTTTGGTGGTAAGAAATATTCAACGTAAGTAGCTTATTCTGGACTTTGACCAAATGGGAACTTGAGAAGAAAATAATCAGCCAACTACTTTGACCATTGCAACTTGCAAGCTGCATGCTTTGATGCACAAATTTGCATACGGTTCTTGGAAGCAGGTAGCGGGTTGACTTTCTAGTTTACAAGTTTTTCAATGAAATACACATTTTATACACCTTTTGACTTTATGAAATCAAGCTTTTTTTGCTTTGGGAGAAATTGCTTTGGGAGAAAGATTGGATAATCATAATATTGAAATTCTTGCTCTGCAAGTCTCACGTCTCAAGTTTCCCAAGTTTTGCCTGTACAATACAAAGAGAAAGCATGTAGAAGAAGGGAAAGAATGGGGGAGAAGTAACTGTGATATTCTTGTCGTCTACATTTTCTTGTTTCTATCGCTTCTAAGTTGAGCACAGCTTGCTAACATTAAACTGAAAGAATTTGAAAGTGACTAGAGTTCTAGAAACCCCAACTCACAAATATCCTGCTGGAATGTTCGACTGAAGTCCCAGAAGCAGAAGTTCGGGACTACACAGGTCAAGAATTTGAGTACACAATCTTGAACATTTTAGCGGAAATAAATAAAAATGAACAACATGCAGGGGAAAAGTATTCTTCTATAACAATCCCAACACTTTGGTGTCTCGAAAACCTACCAAAATTTAGGGCAGTTTTGTGAAATTTACCCTTCAATTAGATGATCAATACTATTTATCTTAAACTTCACGATACAAAATAACGCAAATACCTTAATTATTTTAAATCTAATTAATGAAGAAAGGAACACTAAATATAGGTCTAAGATAACTAAGAGCACTTGATTGGAAACAATTAAAAGTCATTACAGTCACAATGTTTTGAATTAACGGATGATATAGTCCTTAGAAAAGTAGAACAGAAGAATAAAATTAATGCAGCCGACCCTGCAAAGGGTAACTTTTGAACGTGTAAATATAATATAGACTTAGGAGATCAAGATGAATGGCATTTAATCATCTCACTAATAGTAAAGAAGAGACTTTTACCGATGTAAAATTTCCACTCTGGTCCTTCTCTATAAACATATGCTGATGTCTTCTATACACATGCCAAAGTTTAACTAAGCAAGCTATATTTGAAGATTTCAAACACATTTACAAAATACAAATAGGACATATAATGAAAGTGTCGCTCACCATGTTGCATAAGTTCCAGTTCCCTTCACAACCCCGGTACACAAAAGAATTCCACTACTATAGGCATATTTGACCACTCACCTCCCCTTTTGGAGTTCTCTTACTGAGATGAAGGTGTCTTTTGGAGTTCCCTTACTGAGTGATGGAGGTGTGAAGTACGATCATATCGTTAATGCAAAATTGCAGTTAACCACCACTCTGCATAGAGAATTGAGGCAAGCTGCCTAGCGCATCATAAGATCTCTCATGGTTTCATACTCTTCAATGCTCACCAGCGCATTCAGAACCTGTGTACATGGTCATAACAAGCACCCAAATTAACCGCTGCATAAGCTTAAACCATAATCTCAAACAAACAGAAAAAGGAATCCACAACAAGAGATCAAAACATAAAACTACCAAAGAAAACTGTACGAAATTGTGCCCAAGAACAACAATTCTAATATAAATACGCCAGCTTCAATTTCAGTTGACAGCTGATTCTCGGCATTATGAATAATGCTCTATGACCTGAATCCAATAGCATGTTAACTACCACCAAATCACATAATTTAGGTTTACTATGCTATTTTTTCAATATTCACAGCACTGTTTTCAACTAGAAAGGAAACACAAATCTGAGGACCTATTCTTAAGTCTTATTTTCCCAGGAGATCATTACCAATTAAATGATTATCTTAAAGATTGGAATGAATTGCTCCAGGAACAGACTATACCTTGCTGGAGAGCTTGTACATTTTAATTATCTTCTTTTTTTCCTTCTTTTTTCTAAAAACTCTTCCCAAAATTTTGGGAGTTTTCTGTTTCCCATCTCAGTGTTCCCACAAACATCAGGAAAACTATACTGGAAGGAAAAACAGGGTCTCAAGTCAGGGTTCCAAAAAATATGGAAGTTGTACATCACAACAGGGAGTACTGTCAGTTTGTCCATGAAATACAATGACAGGAACCGAACATATTATATTAATTAATGGCGAATAAAAACTAAAGTTTCTTATGCGTGCATGGTGCAAGGCGCAAGGCGAGTCACGAGCACAATTGTACAGTTCTTAACAACATAACTAAGATTGAGATTAATCAAATTGATTGTGTTACATCATTCGAACATGATAATTATTAATATTTAATTTAAGGAAACAATTTAGTCATGTCGGGTGTAGGCATCAAAAATTGCTGAAGAACCTCAAATATGACTAAATCATGAGAAGATCGGGACAACGTCGTCGAAATCTCAAGAAGCCCAACACGAAGATTGTGTCTCGCTACGCTGGCGAGACACTTTTATGTGCCTCGCCACTAGCGAGACACTTTGATGTGTCTCGCCACGAAGCGAGACACTTGATGTGTCTCGCCACGAAGCGAGACACTTGATGTGTCTCGCCACGAAGCGAGACACTTGATGTGTCTCGCCACGAAGCGAGACACTTGATGTGTCTCGCTATAGCGAGACACTACTTGTGCCTCGCCAAATGCGACACCCGTAATACTTAAAACGAGCTCTTGAAGGGTCTAAATCACGCCGGTGGGGCCCACTTGACTTTATCGCAGCAGAGACGCTCGCACACTTTAATGTGCGGTTACATCGCCGAAGATACCACTCAGCGGATTCTAGGCATTTAATCGCGCTAAAAAGGTGAAAACCGCTACAGCAGTTTGAGGACGACATCGCCGCCGGCCGAGGCAGCCATACCGCCGCCGGGCCAACCTAATTACACCGCCGCTAGCTAGGGTAGCTTGGCTTGAGGCGCTCGAGCCGCCGCTAATCGCAAATTTCCGCACTTATGACACGATGTTTCAAGAGGGCACGCTTCCCAAAGACTATAAATACCCTCCTACGCCCACTTGCAGGGGTCGGCTATCGAAGGGGCAATCGAGATCCAAGCTTCCTGAGTTCAAGAACACGATCTACACGGAGATTCCTCGAGTTTAAGCTTTGCCTTAATTCTTGAGAAGAGTAGATATCTTACCTTGCTAAGATATTTCTTTGAAGTTCTTGTTTCCTGCGAAGCATCAACTAAACCCCGCCGATTCGACGATCGCCGCCGGCGTCCACCGGATTACGGATCCCGAGACAGCAAAGTCCCACAAAACAAGAGATCTACACTTGTAGCGTCTTTTGTTCGAGTTTGTGAGAGAGTTATTTAATTTTCATTGTAACTGAGAACCAAAAGTGTAATTTTCTCTAGTTTTACAAATGGAACCAACTTTCGACCCAAACACGATGGCGACCATGGGGAGCCAACGGTCTCGAGCCCGAGATCGTTGTGTCGCAGCCTTGCAAAATGATCGTGCCATGGTTGATGGACTAGACTACTTCTTCGATCAAGCCAAATTCAAGAATATCTCTCCTCTTCCACATCGAAGTCCTCCTCATCCGCAAACATCTGGAGGATCTCATCCCTAAGAGGGAGGTTCGTTTGCAGGATGTGCACGATCTTCGCTCGCTGCGACAGAGGCGATTTCCCTCTCAACAAGATCTCAACCGATTCGACGAAGAGAGCTCGCCAAAGACGACGCCAAAGATGGCTCGTCAATTAGCCAAGGCCCCAAGTCGACGGATGGAGTTCACTATCGACGAACTCACATGATCAAAGCGCCAACAAACTACGCCGCTTCAACCCGCCGGTTCCAAAAATATGGAAGTTGTACATCACAACAGGGAGTACTGTCAGTTTGTCCATGAAATACAATGACAGGAACCGAACATATTATATTAATTAATGGCGAATAAAAACTAAAGTTTCTTATGCGTGCATGGTGCAAGCGCAAAGCGAGTCCACGAGCACAATTGTACAGTTCTTAACAACATAACTAAGATTGAGATTAATCAAATTGATTGTGTTACATCATTGAACATGATAATTATTAATATTTAATTTAAGGAAACAATTTAGTCATGTCGGGTGTAGGCATCAAAATTCTGAAGAACCTCAAATATGACTAAATCATGAGAAGATCGAAGGACAACGTCGTCGAAATCTCAAGCCCAACCAGGGAAGATTGTGTCTCGCTCTGATCGAGACACTTTTATGTGCCTCGCCACTAGCGAGACACTTTGATGTGTCTCGCTATAGCGAGACACTTGTGTGTGTCTCGCCAGGCGAGACACCTTGATGTGTCCATTGTTAGGCACTTGTGTGTGTCTCGCCCGCGAAGCGAGACACCTTGATGTGTCGCTATAGCGAACACTTGTGCCTGCCAAATGCGAGACACCGAATACTTAAAGCGAGCTCTTGAAGGGTCTAAATCAATCTTTGGTGGGGCCCACTTGACTTTATCGCAGCAGAGACGTTCGTGACACTTTAATGTGCGGTTACACGCCGCCCACTAAGCGTGATTCTAAGGCATTTAATCGTGCCTAAAAGCGAGAAAACCGTTACGGCATTTGGAGGGCGACAACTTGCCTCGCCGATCGAGGCGGCCCATCTTCAGCCGTGAGAAACCTACTTACCTCGCCGGTTAGCGAAGCGTGGCTTAGTATGGCGGCTCGAGCCGCCGCTGCTTGCAAATTTCGCACTTATGACACGTATGTTTTCAAGAGGGCACGCTTCCCAAAGACTATAAATACCCTCCTACGTCCACTTGGGGGTCGGCTATCGAAGGGGCAATCGAGAGATCCAAGCAGGAGTTCAAGAACACGATCTACACGGAGATTCCTCGAGTTTAAGCTTTGCCTTAATTCTTGAGAAGAGTAGATATCTTACCTTGCTAAGATATTTCTTTGAAGTTCTTGTTTCCTTTGCGAAGCATCAACTAAACCCGTCGATTCGACGATGTTGCTTTCGGTGGCCCACATTACGCATCCGACCGAGCAAAGTCCCACAAAACAAGAGATCTACACTTGTAGCGTCTTTTGTTCGAGTTTGTGAGAGAGTTATTTAATTTTCATTGTAGCGAGAACCAAAGTGTAATTTTCTCTAGTTTTACAAATGGAACCAACTTCGACCCAAACGATGGCGATGGGAGCGGCGGTCTCGAGCAGAGATCGTTGTGTCGCGACCTTGCGTGATCGGGCCGACCTCATGGTTGATGGACTAGACTACTTCTTGATCAAGCCAAATTGAAGAATATCTCTCCTCTTCCACATCGAAGTCCTCCTCATCCGCAAACATCGGAGGATCTCATCCCTAAGAGGGAGGTTCGTTACGTTGTGATGTGCAGCGATCTTCGTTAAACTGCGGAGGATTTCCCTCTCAACAAGATCTCAAGCGATCGGCGAAGAGCTTCGCCAAAGACGACGTCAAAGATGGCTCGTCAATTAGCCAAGGCCACGAAGTCGACGGATGGAGTTCACTATCGACGAACTCACATGATCAAAGCGTCAACAAACTCTGGCCTTCAACCCGTCGGCCTCCTCGAGGAAGAATGGGTTCGTCAAAAGGACCCGATTGACAAGGAAGGAGCGCGCTCAAAAACGCCGTGCACGCTTTGCTCGAGCATCGCTATTGTTCGCAAGGCGCAAGAGTCAAAATCAACCCAGCAATCGGCTCAAAATCGCCAAGCATGGATCCCGAAGTCGACATCAAAATCGGCTCAAGAATCTGCCTCGCCAACAACATTCAGTAGAGCGGTGTAAAGCGCCTCAGCGCCCGGTGGCGATCGGTGCCTCGCCAATGCCAGGCGATGTAGTACCTCAGCGCCCGTGAGCAATGATGCCTCGTCAGCAATGAGGCGATCTTCCATACCTTAGCGAGAAAATGGGCTTTTCCGCTTTCTTCCACTTCTCGGTGGTATCAACCGTTGAGTCGAAAATCCGACAACCGGTGTTTAGTCGTCTTGGTCCACGGCCGGAAATAAAGGCAAGGTACCGGTGAAGAAAGCGCTTGGATTATCGGTCGAAGAGTCACGAACAAGCTAAAATATCTCGAGTCTCTAGAATTTCAATTGCATCTCGTTTGAGCATCCCACAAGAGGTCCACGAGTTTCTTTGAGAAGAATAAGTTGAGGCAAGTGACTTCGCAAAATCACGAGATGATCGACCCTCGTGATTCATACGTAGCAACTTCGATGACGGCTGCCGGAAGTTGTCTCTCAAGTCAAAGAGTCGGCGTCCCCAAAGAAGGCGTGTCCTCCATTAAGGACAACGTTACACTTGGGGGTGGAAGTGCAATTTGTAATAACCCACACCAACCATATCATCGGTGGGGTAGCAACACCTAAAGAGGACGATCGGCGAAATAGATTGTTCTTGCTCGTGTGCAAAATTGATTAAGGCGTGGTTATCGGGATGTGCTGTTTTGAGTCGAGCGCTCACCCACAAAGAGCTTCAAGATTCGAACGCTTTCCCCGCCGCAAGAACGGAAAATTTGAAGCGGAGTCAAGGCGATCCAGAAGAAGAAAGAGATCATCTATCCAATTTGATGAGTTTCCCGAAGTGACTATCAACATGGTGAACAAAGGGAAAGGACCGGCGACGGATGCAGATCCTGACTTCACTCCTAGAGGAAAGGTTGGATCTCGATTTCTCAAAGAATGTCGGTTACAATTGCGAATGCCCAACGATCGACTATAAAAGGATGCATGAGGGAGAGTCATCTGATGACGAAGCTTCCGACATCAATTCGGCGATAGCTTCCGATGACACAATGTCAAGTGTTGGTCGCCATCCCAGAGAAGCTTTTACCATTACTCCCGATGTCCTGGCTCAAATGTTACAAGAAGCCTTAGCGAGCAAAGAGAAGAGCTTAAGGCGAAATGAGAATAGAGATGGAGCTAGCCATGCAACGATGAGGGAGTCGCGAACCCATACTTGCCAGTAACAACCCGGGTCCGCCACCGAATCCAAATAACAAAGTTACCCACCATAATGCTCATAATGTAAAGGCTGATTAGAGATTGATGAACACATTTATGCCGATCAACCTCCAAAGAAAGGCGCATTTGATGCTCAAGGTGGAAATGGTCCAATTCTTCCTATTAGGCGATCCAAAACAAGGGAGGATGATGGCGAAAGGATGAAAGAGCTTGAAGATAAAATCAATGCTTTGATGTCCGCGACAGAAGTCAAAAGGTGGTATCCGTGTCCATATCCTCGAGAGTGGGATTCAATTCCTTACCGCCGAAATTCAATTTGATCAACTTCCGCCATTTGTGGAGAGGGTCACCTACACAACACGATTTACTTCAAATCACATTTGGGGTGATCTCGAGAAATGAGCCTTTGATGATTCGGTCATTCGTTGGTACCTTCATGGGTCGCTTCGACATGGTATCAAGACTCAAGGCCGTAGCGTCAGCTGTTGGAATGATATGGAAAGCTTGTTCCTCGACAACTTCTTCGATGGCGACAGAAGTCTCGATTGGAACCCTCTTGGATGAAAGAAGAATGGGGAGACAATTGACACTTTCGTTAAGCGTTTCCTAATAAGGCCATAAACCGCAAAGATCCAATCAGAAATTCATATTGCGGACGTGCGCAATAATCTTTCCATTGATCATTTGGAAGTCATGGGGTCGTCCATGACTACATGGAAAGATCCGAAAATACGAGGAGAACAAGCCGAGCGTTTCCTCGGAAGGAAGAAAGCCGAAGAGGCAAAATGGCGGTGACCCTCGAAGTAAATTTTCCTCGTAATAGAGGAAAGGCGCGTGATTGCCGATAGTCAAGCGTTGCAACAACGACCACGCCAAAAGCTTCTAAATAATTCCACAGGACATACTCTTTCAAAGGCGAAGAGGTTCGATCATCTTCAAACACCTTCTTGATAACAACAAATCAAGTTGCCTCCGATTACAAATCAAGAGGTGACCGGGACCCACCAAAATAAATGCGTACGGGAGGATCCTCCATCCTACTAAGGATTGCTTAGCTCTCAAGGCCATCATCCAAGCCTTGGTTGAAGCCGGCGTCTTAACGCCGAAATAAGCCGAATGAGAAAGCACTCCGACAGGTATATGAGTATAAACTGCTCCCTTGCCTCCGATGAGTACAAGAGGTTAAGCGCTTCTCGATACTCAGAACCATATCGAGTATAAACGCTCCCTTTGCACTCCGACAGACCAGTTTTGCAAAGAAAGCTGGGGGTGGATAATCCATGAACGAGAGGTTCACCTCCACATTGAGCGATCAAACCTTCCGATAGTTAGGATTGTCTCAAATATCTGCTGGTCAAACCTTCCTATAGTTAGGACCATGGTCAAAATCCTCTCGATTCCTTCCATGAGCGAGAGGTCCACTTCAGTTGAGCGATCAAACCTTAGATAGTTAGGATTGTCTCAAATATGCTGGTCAAACCTTCCTACGCTTAGGACCATAATCAAAATCCTTCGATTCCTTCCATGAACGAGGTCCACTTCAATTGGCGATCAAACCTTAGATAGTTAGGATTGTCTCAAAATTCCTATCTGGTCAAACCTTCCTACAGTTAGGACCATAATCAAAATCCCTTCTCGATTCCTTCCATGAGCGAGAGGTCCACTTCAGTTGAGCGATCAAACCTTCGGCGGTTAGGATTGTCTCAAATATCTGCTGGTCAAACCTTCCTACGGTTAGGACCATAACTAAAATCTCCTCTCGATTCCTTCCATGAGCAGAGGTCCACTTCAGTTGAGCGATCAAACCTTCCGATAGTTAGGATTGTCTCAAAATTCCTATCTGGTCAAACCTTCCTATAGTTAGGACCATGGTCAAAATCCCTCGATTCCATCAATGAGCGAGAGGTCCACTTCAATTGAGCGATCAAACCTTCCGATAGTTAGGATTGTCTCAAAATTCCTATCTGGTCAAACCTTCCTACAGTTAGGACCATAATCAAAATCCTTCTCGATTCCTTCCATGAGCGAGGTCCACTTCAGTTGAGCGATCAAACCTTCAGATAGTTAGGATTGTCTCAAATATCACTGGTCAAACCTTCCTGATTAGGACCATAACTAAAATCTCCTCTCGATTCCTTCCATGAGCGAGAGGTCCACTTCAGTTGAGCGATCAAACCTTAGATAGTTAGGATTGTCTCAAAATTCCTATCTGGTCAAACCTTCCTATAGTTAGGACCATGGTCAAAATCCCTCGATTCCATCAATGAGCGAGAGGTCCACTTTCAAATTTCTATTACGGTCAAACCTTCCTACGGTTAGGACCGGTCAAAATCCTCTCGATTCCTTCCATGAGCAGAGGTCCACTTCGAGTTGGCGATCAAACCTTCCGATAGTTAGGATTGTCTCAAATATCACTGGTCAAACCTTCCTACGATTAGGACCATGGTCAAAATTCCCTCTCGATTCCATCAATGAGCGAGAGGTCCACTTTCAAATTTCTATTACGGTCAAACCTTCCTACGGTTAGGACCACGGTCAAAATCCTCTCGATTCCTTCCATGAGCGAGAGGTCCACTTTCGAGATTGGCGATCAAACCTTCCGATAGTTAGGATTGTCTCAAATATGCATGGTCAAACATTCCTACGATTAGGACCACGGTTAAAACCCCTTCTCGATTCCTTCCATGAACGAGGTCCACTTCAATTGGCGATCAAACCTTCCGGCGGTTAGGATTGTCTCAAATATCTGCTGGTCAAACCTTCCTACGATTAGGACCATAACTAAAATCTCCTCTCGATTCCTTCCATGAGCAGAGGTCCACTTTCGAGATTGGCGATCAAACCTTCAGATAGTTAGGATTGTCTCAAAATTCCTATCTGGTCAAACCTTCCTATAGTTAGGACCATGGTCAAAATTCCCTCTCGATTCCATCAATGAGCGAGAGGTCCACTTTCAAATTTCTATTACGGTCAAACCTTCCTACGGTTAGGACCGGTCAAAATCCTCTCGATTCCTTCCATGAGCAGAGGTCCACTTTCGAGATTGAGCGATCAAACCTTAGATAGTTAGGATTGTCTCAAATATCTGCACAGTCAAACCTTCCTACGATTAGGACCATGGTCAAAATTCCCTCTCGATTCCATCAATGAGCGAGAGGTCCACTTTCAAATTTCTATTACGGTCAAACCTTCCTACAGTTAGGACCATGGTCAAAATCCTCTCGATTCCTTCCATGAGCGAGAGGTCCACTTTCGAGATTGGCGATCAAACCTTCCGATAGTTAGGATTGTCTCAAATATGCATGGTCAAACATTCCTACGATTAGGACCACGGTTAAAACCCCTTCTCGATTCCTTCCATGAACGAGGTCCACTTCAATTGAGCGATCAAACCTTCCGGCGGTTAGGATTGTCTCAAATATGCATGGTCAAACATTCCTACGATTAGGACCATAACTAAAATCTCCTCTCGATTCCTTCCATGAGCAGAGGTCCACTTCGAGTTGGCGATCAAACCTTCAGATAGTTAGGATTGTCTCAAAATTCCTATCTGGTCAAACCTTCCTATAGTTAGGACCATGGTCAAAATTCCCTCTCGATTCCATCAATGAGCGAGAGGTCCACTTTCAAATTTCTATTACGGTCAAACCTTCCTACGGTTAGGACCCGGTCAAAATCCTCTCGATTCCTTCCATGAGCAGAGGTCCACTTTCGAGATTGAGCGATCAAACCTTAGATAGTTAGGATTGTCTCAAATATCACTGGTCAAACCTTCCTACGATTAGGACCATGGTCAAAATTCCCTCTCGATTCCATCAATGAGCGAGAGGTCCACTTTCAAATTTCTATTACGGTCAAACCTTCCTATAGTTAGGACCATGGTCAAAATCCTCTCGATTCCTTCCATGAGCAGAGGTCCACTTCAGTTGAGCGATCAAACCTTAGATAGTTAGGATTGTCTCAAATATGCATGGTCAAACATTCCTACGATTAGGACCACGGTTAAAACCCCTTCTCGATTCCTTCCATGAGCGAGAGGTCCACTTCAGTTGAGCGATCAAACCTTCCGATAGTTAGGATTGTCTCAAATATCACTGGTCAAACCTTCCTATAGTTAGGACCATAATCAAAATCTCTTCTCGATTCCTTCCATGAGCAGAGGTCCACTTTCGAGATTGAGCGATCAAACCTTGAAGCGGTGAGGATCGTCTCCAAATTCCTATCATGGTCAAACCTTCCTACAGTTAGGACCATGGTCAAAATCTTCTCTCATTCTTTTTATGAATGAGAGGTCTATTCAACAAAGGGTTCGTTTTAGCCCCGAGAAAACACAAACAAGTTGCAATAATGATGATGTTTCTCAAGGCATTCAATTACAACTCAAATGATGACTTTCAAGATGAAGATGATTAGTCCAAAATCGACTTGACATTTTAATCCATTCAAATACAAATGCAGGATATTGATCCCAAAGTATGGTCGTGACGTCAGCGTAGCCGAGGTTCAAGCTGAAGCAAAACATGGGCCTCTTCTACAAAGTTCAGCGTTGAGCGAAGCAAAGCATCTTATCAAAGTATTCCGCACTTCGATAAAATACGAGGAGTCCGAAAACTTTGGAGGGTATCTGTAGGCATCAAAATTGTCAAGAACCTCAAATATGACTAAATCATGAGAAGATCGAAGGACAACGTCGTCGAAATCTCAAGAAGCCCAACAGGGGAAGATTGTGTCTCGCTACGCTGGCGAGACACTTTTATGTGCCTCGCCACTAGCGAGACACTTTGATGTGTCTCGCTATAGCGAGACACTTTGATGTGTCTCGCCACGAAGCGAGACACTTGATGTGTCTCGCTATAGCGAGACACTTTGATGTGTCTCGCCACGAAGCGAGACACTTGATGTGTCTCGCTATAGCGAGACACTTGTGCCTCGCCAAATGCGACACCCGTAATACTTAAACGAGCTCTTGAAGGGTCTAAATCAATGCGGTGGGGCCCACTTGACTTTATCACCGCAGAGACGCTCGACACTTTAATGTGCGGTTACATCGCGAAGATACGCCCATCAGCGCGGATTCTAGGCATTTAATCGCGCCTAAAGCAGAAAACCGCACATGCCACTGGAGGGATGACATCGCCGCCAGCCAATGAGTAGAATCATACCGCCGCAGCCACCGAGGCAATTCCACACCGCCTCGCCAGCTAGCGAAAGGCTGGCGGCTACCGAGCCGCCGCTAATCGCAAATTTCGCACTTATGACACGATGTTTCAAGAGGGCACGCTTCCCAAAGACTATAAATACCCTCCTACGCCCACTGGGCGGGGTCGGCTATCGAAGGGGCAATCGAGATCCAAGCTTAGGAGTTCAAGAACACGATCCACACGGAGATTCCTCGAGTTTAAGCTTTGCCTTAATTCTTGAGAAGAGTAGATATCTTACCTTGCTAAGATATTTCTTTGAAGTTCTTGTTTCCTGCGAAGCATCAACTAAACCGTCGATTCGACGATCGCCGCTTCGGTGGCCCACTGACATTGATCCCCAAGACAAAGTCCACAAAACAAGAGATCTACACTTGTAGCGTCTTTGTTGAGTTTGTGAGAGAGTTATTTAATTTTCATTGTAGCGAGAACCAAAAGTGTAATTTTCTCTAGTTTTACAAATGGAACCAACTTTCGACCAAACATCGGAAATTTCTTTCTAGAATAGAGTCGAGAAGTTTTATCTATATAACATAACTTCTCAACCGATGTTCTGGATAGAACTGTTGAGAGAGGAAAAGAGAAAGAAAGACAAACAGCAAGGCAAAGTAAAAGAAAAGTAGACTTAGATATGAGAATATGAGGATGAAAGGCAATAAAATAGAAGGAGATATTAAAGTAAAACAACAACATCACAGTGAAAAGGAAAGAAAAGGAATCATAGTGAATATGAAGAGGAAGATAAGAAGGGGAAAAAATGGATAAGCTAATAAAAAGTAAAATGATGAAGATAAGATAAGCAGAAACCAGAGAACAATAATTTATTACCAGTCACTGTAAACAATGCCTTGTACAATCATAGCAGTTGTAACAACAATAAGAAAGAAGGAAAGATGAAAAGAAGAAAGGTGGAGGCAAGAGCAGGGGAAAGAGGAGAAAGAGGGAGAAGACAAAGCAATGACATATGCATGAGAAAGAGAAAAGATTCAAAAGAATGTTCCACATCGACGCACGAGATACAAGGCGCATCGAGGGGGGGTACATGATTCTTCCGCATGAGCACCTCGCTCGCTCCCAGCACCAGCACCTCAAGCGGCAGCAGCCCAAAGTTCCCAGCACTTGAGGCGATCACTTCAGTGCACAACACTATTATTAAACAACTAGAATAGCGATCACCTCAGTGCATCTGTGAGTCTGTGACAACACTATTATTAAACAGCTAGAATAGAACTTCTATGTAAACTTAATGCATAAGGAGAGCACGTTTAATGTAATAATGCATCCTTTGATCTCTCCTTTCCTATCCACTATAGATAAGCATATTAAAAGCAACATAACAAAACCCATAGAAATACCTCTTTGAAGGCACAACTAGACAATCTCATAATTAGTCCTAACATGAGGAACTGTCCTGCTTGCTATATGGCCTTCAAAATCAAATAGTTTTTTTTAGCATAAAATGGTTTGCAAGACAGTGATGACAAATTCGACTTCGCTTCCTATTTCCATATTTCTGATGTAGCTGAAGGCCAAACCTCGTTGATCAACTCAGGTAGCAAAACAACAGAATATCAAAACATGGCTCTCTACTTAAACTAGTAAATTAGATCTCCATAATATCTCAAACTGCAAGAAAAGGATCCACAATATAAGAATACAAAAGTCAGTGTGCTCACCGTGTGTAGCAGCAAATTCCTGCTTGTCATCTGAGGAGCAAGAGAAGGAAGTCTATGCACAGAAAGGGCTTCAATAAACAAAAGAACAATCACTTGCCATTGCTTCATTCTGAAGGACGGTAGTGCATCCACAAATGACATTGAGTCGAGCAAGCGAGCCTGAGAAAAGAAGAAAAGAAAATGGAATTAAATGCTAAAAGATTAAATCAAGCATGATAAGAAATTTCAGTGACTGCATGCAATACATAAATGAGATAAACCAGGAAACAGGCAAGATTAAAAGGAACTCCAGCACAAAGGCTATAACATAGTGCAAAAGTTGACAGCAAGCTTGATCCCATCTGTTTCCGCCTATACCAATTTTGTCATTAGTATCAATCAGAGGTAAAACTACTCCAGAGAAAATCATAGAAACATATTTCATTTGGTATGTCAAGATATCTCAAGTGCTAAGTTACTCGAGGCCTCATTTGGGCACCCATTTCTGTGTCCAACACTTCCCATATCCGTGTCCATGTCCGACACTCCTTTGAGACTTCTTGAATATATACATACATGTATTCAGGCGTGTACTCAATTATATAATACATGTTTTAATTTAAAGCACTCGTGATAAGCTTCTTGGATGTATATCTTACACTTGACCTCAAATTTCTACAACTTATTGGACTATGTTCAGGTTCGTTTCAATCCATACCCAATTAATAAGTATGATTTTAAAGAATGTTTAGGAATTTTATTTCTTATAACATGTGAATGAAAAAACAATATCGATCTCATGTAAATTATTAATTTCAATATGTCTATATAGATGTGTCCCCGTAGCCTATCTTTCTACATAATAGGTGGCCCATATCCGCACCCGCACCCGCACCCACACCCGTGCAACATAGCTCTGGGGTTTGTCCTAGCATTGTACCATCATTATAACATGCATCTGGATCCTCTCTTATAGGTCAACCACTGGCTTAATTAGACATGTCTAGGCAGCTGCAATAACTAACTTCCCTGTGCAACATAGCTCTGGGGTTTGTCCTAGCATTGTACCATCATTATAACATGCATCTGGATCCTCTCTTATAGGTCAAACACTGGCTTAATTGGACATGTCTAGGCAGCTGCAATAACTAACTTCCCTGTCATCTAACACTGGCATTATAAATCCTACAAGATACTTTTTTTTCCTTGACCCAACAATTACCTCCTTAATCAGCTGTCAAAAGCTTGCTAGGGGCTGTATAGCTTTTGACTGAATTGGACATGTTCTTCAATGTCAAACCAACATGGAGATTATTAGTCCAATCACTAATTTAAACTATTTTACCAAAGCTAAACTTCATAACAGTGTTGGAGAGTTTGGCCTTCAGTGGTGGTGAACAATATATCCATGGCATTGATCTATCGGGGGCTATGTACCACTATGATATAAAATATATATATACCATTTATAATGCTAAACTTTATTTTTTGGACTTCCCATGAGCAGACCATGCCAGTAGAGGCCCTCTTTACCATTTCTTGCATGAACTTTCTAGGAGCATGACACTTAGCAGACTTTCTATATCCAATTTGAGACGAGAAAATAGCAAAATATATGACTGATTAGTTCAGTTAAAAGTGTAAAAATTTTAACCACGTGTCACTACTTGAGGTCACTCCTGTCTATCATATTGTCTTTTGTGGTCAAGTGCAAAATTCCACGTAACAACAACAAAACCTTTGCCCCAAGTCTCTGAGATGGGCCACATGCCTTTTCTTTGTCCAGACTATCACCTTATGCCGTCTCTCTCTATCCAGTTTTTCATCTCCTATGTTAACAACCATCCTATATTCAGTTACGTCTATTCATATATTTCCTTGCCCATCAAGCAAGAATCTTATGTATTGCTGCTCATAACTAATGCATTTAATAGGCCACATGTTCTAACCATCTGGTCAAATTCAACCATCCCAAGTTTGATTTTCCTTTGTTGCTTATACATAAGAGAGCTTTCTTTGGAACAAAATAAAAAATATAAGCACCCATTAACCATTCTCAAACATGTGATCATTTGGAACTATTCACACAATTGGATGTATCGACTTATGGTGTTTGTGGGGGGTAAATGCCTAATGATAGTACGATCTAAGCAACATAGAGAAACAACAAGTATAGATAGGCATGCACTATATGTAAAATCAATACTGCCTTCTCAGTTCATTGCTTTAAGTGCATAGCATGACAAAAATGTGGTCCTGCGACAGCTCATTTAGGCACCATATATTGCAATATCAGTTATCGCCTTGCACACGATAGTCATCAACAGTGATTGTTATAATTTGTAAACGATATGACAATTATATGTTCATGATTGTTAATTACATAGAAAGCCATAAATGTAAATGAATGTGGGGCACAAACAAAAAACAACCAGAAAAATCTTCAACCCTAAAGAAAAACACCAAACATAAAATAGCAAATATCTGAAAAACTAACAGATTAAAACAACCAAAGAAAAAGTTCACACAAGGGTTAGGCCAATACAAGTACTTGCAAATTTTGAGTAATTAGAAAAGAATCGTGAATTTCAACATCCCAATCAATATAAGCATTCAGCAAGAAAAATTAACTACGACTGTCTACAGATCAATTTACAAAGGATTTGTTGCTCGCTGTTTACAAGCTAAATACAGAACTCCATACATACCAAAAATTTCTCCAGTGTTGAGACTGGTGTTGGCAATTTTAGATCCATAACAAGCCCAGGCAATGCACGGCATATGAAACCATCTAGAGCTAGCCTGATTTCAGATGATTTTCCATCTCTAAGGAAAGTTTTTCGTGGGTATTCCCTCCCATTCACAAACAAAAAGTCTTCATGTGAACTTTCATCATGTCCATATATGTAGCATAAAGAAGAACATGTTATCCATCCAAACAGTGCCATCCACATTGTCGCAAATGGTGATAACTGAAAAAAGCAAGTAAAGTGTCTAGTAACTAAATAAACAAATCAGAGAGGAGAAATTAGGCTGATCGATTGCAAGAAATGGAAACATACAGTTAAACTAAAACCCTCAGGTGGTGTGTCATGCCAAGAGTCATCAACTTCAAACATGTCAGTGTCTAAAAGTACTGTCTTTGTAGGCCACTTCAGAAGCCCCCCATCAAATTCACATGCTTCCTCATCTGCCTCGGACTCCCGATCTTCACTACACTGTGGTTGGGACAATATTACAATCCCAGCTTCCGAGACTGAAAACAAATAGAAGACATGCCGAAAAGATTGAAGCAATTGATAAGCAATCTCAACAAGCAAACACAATGTAGAAAGCTACTAGATCATTGTTTCAGAAATTACCTGCATCACCAGCATCAACATCACCTGATGCAGCAGCGCTTGCTGCATGAGATAGTGCAGCAGCACAAGCTTCAGCTGATGCAAGTCTTAAGGAACTATCTAGATCTTCCTCCTGCATGACTTGTGGTGTGTCCTTTTTATCTTCCAACGCTTCAAGAATTACCTCGTCAGCCCATTTGACAGACTGATTCCCTCCTTTTGATCTTGAAGTCTTCAAAGAGGATTTTAGTTCATTTTCCTGTGATACATGTTTGCTTTCTGAGCTAGCTCCTCCAGATAACATTACTTCATCTGATTCATTATAGCCTATTAGTGGCTCTGTCTTATTCTTGACATGAACATTTACCGAATCTTTAGATGAAGTATCCAGGGATGATGTAGATGAAGTCCCGGGAGTAACAACATTAACTAAATCCCCAGTGATTATGGTGCACTGAAAATCCATTTTGTCATTCTTCCTACCACTTGCAATTTTTCTTGCCTTAGAACTTGATGACTTTGATTTTTTAACTTTTTTCTTTGTCTTCTCAGCAAGAACAACCTCTTCCAATTGTTTAGCTATTAGTTCTGAAGCATATTGGGTAGAAACAGCGCAGCTTTTTGAAAGAGCTGCATCAACATCATTGCCAAAAATGATACTACTCGTGAAACCCATATCACCATTATCCACTTTGCCAATATTGTGAGCAGCCGCATTTGTTTGAGATTTAAGCTTTAATGACTCCAATGACTGTTTGTTTGTATTTTTCTTTTCTGTAATAATCATATCTTCCAACTTCTTTGCAATTGTCTCTGGGACATCATTTATCATGGCAGAAGAACCCTTTGAACCCTTCGAAGGATCTTCATCACATTCATCACTAAGACTTGGAGTCATATGGTCCACTTCAGTGCTTCTAGCACTACCCATCTCTTGTGCAGTTTCTGACTTGGATGGAAAGTTAGAACCTGTAATACACAACACAAGCTCACACCTGTGTTCAGAGAGCAAAAGAATCACATATGAAATAAAAGAATGATATGAAAGCAAACCCGATAGCACTTCAACTATACATTAGCAAATTAAGATAGCACTATTATTTAACATTTGAATCATATATAGATAAGCAAATTAAGATAGCACTATTATTTAACATTGAAACATGTATAGAATGCTTAAATATCTAGCAATATTTACTATCATCAACTGAATATAAACATTCAAGCCATTTACGAGACTTTTACACTCAATTCCGCAGTTTTAAAGCTTTACGATTTAACCATTGAACACTTTTCAATTACCCAAAATGAGTTTGACAACAAAAGTGAATCTTTATCTATGATTCCACCTTTGTGTTCTGTTATGAAACATATAATTTCTTTTAATGAATTAATACCTCGATCAAGCTGAGGGATATAACCCTCGATCGCATTCGACGGCCCAATCCACTCACCCAACTTCAAATCAGCACCCACAGCCCTCTCCTTCTCCTTAATCTCCAGCTTCAACTTCCCCAACCTCTCCCCTCTCCTCACCTCCTCCTCATCTTCATCCCCATCAAAACACCCAAACAATCTCAAAACCTCCTCAACCTTCTCTCTCCTAACATCAACATCAGCCCTCCTCTCATCACCCAAGCTCCCCTTAAACGCCCTGCTTCCAATCAAGCACTCCTCGCAGCAGTAATTGTAAGTCTCTTGGAGATCGTAGACCTTGTGCTCGCTGAGCGCGATGCGGTATCGACCCTTCCGCCGGCGATCGGACGGCGTCGGGAGAGGGTTGGGGCATCGAGGGTAGCCGCAGAGGTCGGAGATTGTGCGCTCGGTGACGATGTCGTCGTAGTCGGGCTTTGAGAGGAGAGTGGAGGCGGCGATGAGGAGGTCGAAGGGGGTTGATGGGGTGTTGAAGAGGTGGAGCTGGAGCTTGTAGATGGCGGATGCGATGGTGATTGGGAGATTAGGGTTAGGGTTAGGGTTTGCCATTGGAGATGGGTTAGGGTTTTGAGAGAGGAGGATTCTGTTGAAATGGAGGGAGAACGGGGACGGGGGATTAGAAGTGGAGGAATGGGTCGGTGGTGTCGTAGTTGGATCCGACCCGCCAGTAATTTTTTTACTTATTTTTTTTTCTTTTAATTTTCTTATTTGTTTTTTATTATTGGGTGTTAAACACAGAAAAGTCAAAGGAAAAGTTTAAAATTCTTTTCTAATAAACCATTAAATTTTAATTTTAACAAAGAAACCTTTAAATTTTATCCCTCTCTTCTTAATAACTCCTAAAATTTTTACAACTAAGCCCTTAAAATTTCCCCTCTTTTCTAAAAGCTCATATCTTTTTTTACTCCTTAGTTTATCCATGAAAATCCTAGATCTGTTTTTTGTATGCCTAATCAAAACTTTGCCTGATAACATATATAAAGAAAATAGCACAAACGATTAGCAACATGTGATTCCTAATGATAATCGGGGCCGCAATTACTACTAATCATTTCATTTAGAGTTGGTATATGGATTCAGAGCATGTTTAGTAACTGGTCTAAGTGTCTTATAAGCCGATGAGACATGTTTAGCAAACTGCTTATCTTGTTTTATAAGTAAAAAAAAAAAAGCTAAAGTAACCCTTATCTTTTAAGAAAATTCCAAGCCCCATTTCTCTATCCTCAAACCCATTAGAGCCATCACCTTTTTTTATCATTAGTATAATGCACGTGCTTTGCACGTGGACACTCGTCTTATAGTAATATTATGATCTTATTTTGTGAACAAAAAAATTAAAGATTTGGAATCTACTAAAAAATAAAGATTTAAAACTAATTAGAGATACCTAATATCCTCAATTACATTTTATCAATTGTGTCAATGTCAAGCAATTTCTGAATTTTGTAGGTCTAATTTTTTATTCAAACAGATGAGCTTGCTTAGTGCTCTATGATGGCAGCAAAAAAAAAAAATTTAGTCCACATATTAGCATAAAAAAATAAAACAACAAAATATATCCAAAAAAAAAATGTCAACAACTTGCATGGGCAACATATCTGTACCTTAGAAATAGAGGATGATGACATGACTCCCCTCTTCCTCCTTGACTGCATTCACATGTAAAAAGATTATTTAAGGTTGTTTGATCCCCCCTAAATATTGACGATGTAGTTTGACGAGATGTTTATAGAAAAAAAGGAAGGTTATGATATAAGAATTTAAATAGATGGAGAATTATATCTGTGATTAGTCATGAGGATATTAAAAGATGATTAGTGGAGATAATGGATGAGTGAAGATGTGTACATTAATGAGAAATTAGTAAGAGTTCTAATGGAATGGTAATATGTATGTATGTCATTGTATATATGTTGATATATAAAGTTGGAATTATCAAATTTGAGAGAGATAAAAAGGTATTCAAAAGTTTTAGCACCACAATCCTCTTTTATATATAGTATAGATATAGATATAGATATAGATATAGATATACATAGATTTTGACAACAATAATGAATTATAAGTCGCTCATTTGCCAAATGCTCAACTATTGAAAATCGATTATAATCCATGAATTTACTAAATACTATGCACTATAAACTATCTAGTTTATAAGCCATTTGTGGATTTTAAGCCAAGTTAATTATAATTCATCGTTCCCAAACATGCTCTCAGTAATTTACAAGTCAAAAGCGAAAGAGCTTGTTTGGATGGAGGTGAATGGATGAAAGGGAATGTAAAATTTTATTTTCACCTCGTTTGGGAGTTTTCTTGGGGGGTTAGAGGATGAAATGGAAGGTTAAATTTTTACCCATTGTCCTCCCCTCCAATTTGGGCAGTAGAGGATGTAATAGAAACGGATGTAAAATTTTATAATGTGATAAGACAATTATATCCTTATGACATTAAAATCAATGGCCGAGATATACTCACATCAAATATGTAAAGGTATTTATGTAACTTTATATATATTCACTTCAATTCCATCCTCTTTATTAGAACTTCCAAACAAAATAAAACAAATTTACTCTCGTTCCTTTACTAGACTTCCAAATAATATTTTATCTTTTCTTCATTTCCATTCCTTTACTTTCTATTGTTTAACTTTCCCTTCCTTTTCTCATTAATCTCCCGAACATATAGAAAGAGAATTTCAAGAGGTGTCTAACTACAGAAATCCTGAAATAGTATCGGGTGCTAAGTGCAAAATATTCCGTCCCCTCAAATGCTGTCGGTCCAAGTGGCGAATTGGCGTAATTACACTTTTCTAGACTCCCCAACCAAATCTCTGCCCAAATTTTCCTAGAATAGAGGGGAAAAAAACCCTAAAAGCTAGAAAAATCAAAGGAAAATCAAATGGCGATGGCGAGCTTGGCAAGGCGAAGGGCGACGAGCCTCTTCAACTCCAGCGTTCTACGCGGCTCCGCCTTCTCTAGAAGCTTCGCATCGGGATCCGACGACAACGACGTCGTTGTGATCGGCGGTGGGCCTGGTGGCTACGTGGCGGCGATCAAGGCGGCGCAGCTAGGGCTCAAGACCACGTGCATCGAGAAGAGGGGAGCTCTAGGCGGCACGTGCCTCAACGTCGGATGCATCCCCTCTAAGGTACCTAAACTAGGGTTTTATAAAATTCTCCAATACTTGTTATATTGTGTAGATCATTTTAGTTTCTGATGGTAGAATTAGATCCAAGATTTTTTAGTTTACATTTTTAATAAACTTTTGTCATTAAAGGAGTTGACCTTTTCATTTATTGTTGGTTTTGCACTATATTTTGGATCGAATCAGTTTACTAATATTTTTTATCTGAAATATGCTCGTGTTATAAGATCTAATTCATATAAGGGAAGAGTTTCAATCAAGTATGGGTAATTGATTGCGAATAATTGACATAAAATTCTAGAGGTACTGATCTTTTATTTGTTGTGCTTCTGATTATTTCTCGTCGAATACCTTTATATAGCATATCATACAGGGTTTTTCGCTACATATGTTCATAGTCTTGGTACAACAATTGTCATTTACTTGAAGCATGCGAAGTGATGATAGTAGTGCTCTTGATTGTTGTAACAGACTTGTTTGGAGGTGAAATAATCTATATCTCCATCGTGCCTGATTCTTTATGCAAACTAATGGCTAAGAAGTCTGCATCAATCTTATTTAATAGTACTAAAATGCTTTATGGGATTGAAGCTTTATGGGCTATGCTTCAATCGGTTGCTTGTCCTTGTATCTTCCCTCATACGGAGATGAAGGATATATTCTAATAGAGATTATTACCATCATAACTATTTGTTTAGATAATTTTCAAGTCTAAGGAAATTTTGAGGATTGCTGGATCTATCTGCCTTCCACCTATTGATTTTTATGTTTCTATGTCCAGGGATAGACTCTTGAAAGATGGTTATATCTGCAATGATATATTTCTTACGTTTTATGTCCGCATACCTTGCATTGAGGATATTCCGTGCATGTTTTTATTTTTGAAGTATAGGTTTATAGCATAGCATGATGGTGCATACATTCACATGAACAAGGGAATTTATTAGGCAATAAGGAACTACTTATGTCGAACATCTATGTAGTTTGTTGTTAAGTGTCCAAATGGCTTTAATCATGGACTCGTGGGGTCGAAAGATATCAATATTTGAGTCTTGTTGTTGACATCCTTAAAAGAAGATTTTTCGTTGGATGAAGATCACATGCTAGGGAGCATAGTTTCTCTTAAAGTTCCATGTATAAGTGTGGCAAGTTCGGAGGTTGGTCATAGAATTATGTCTTGTTTCTTCTAGAACTTTTTGAGTGATCCATGAGATTAATAAAATTCATGTCTCAATTCTTTCAAGTTTGATTCTCTCCCCCCTCCCCCTCCCTCCCTCCCTCTGTTTTTCTTTTCAAAAGCGAAGGCCTTAACTAAGTTTCTAGTTTTTAGTATAGTTTAATCATGGCAGGTTTAAGTTTACTAGTTACCTCCAAGAATATTGGCTAGAAATCAGCTGGCTAAGTGATTTCTCATTAGATAATCGGGGCAAGTTGGACTTCTATTTCATCTTCATAGCTTCCTGCATTTTGCTCAGTTTCAAGTCAAATTCAAAGAAAAAAGGTGAAAAGTTGGACTAATGCTCCTTACCCTCTGTTAAAATAGATAGATGCATAATAAGGCCTTATAAAGTCGGTTATAGGCGCTAGGTAAATATTGGTTATGGGAATCAAGGGATGTAACTAGTTGACAATAATTAGGTACTGAAGTATGGAAACCTTATTAGCATTATAGCATGTGTTGAAGACCTAAGGATGATTTCTATACTCTCTTTCATTTGCCCCTCCCTCAATAGAAGCATATACACATACACATACACATACAGACAAGTCTCCCATCCCTTCCTGTTGATGAGAAACAGGTGTAATTTGTCTCTGAATTTAATTAAGCAGAATAGAGTGCTCAGCTTTGTGTGTTTTCAGTTCCATCAATTATTTAATCTAGAATCATCAATCATATGAAGACAGAAGCATATCAAAATACAGCTATATTTACATTTATTACCTATTTTATGTAAGGATTTTGTACTTATATTAGTTCACCACTATCATGAAATCGTTTCATGGGATATATTTAGAAAGTTATGAAGAGGATGGTAGACTGTAGCTTATAGATGGCAACGATTTTTCAATAGTAGTCTATTTTGACTTTATGCTAGACGATCATATATGGACTATGGGATAAGTATTTATTCCAGTCGATGAAATAATACTCATACAAGCATATGGCGTAATACATGAAAAAATTGTATGATTAAAGAGTAGTATAAAAATTCAGTGGTAATACAGAAGACAATTGTTCTGATTGATCTTCATGGACTTGAACATTGTACTTAGAGCTTACTAGTGGGGACATTGTTATTTCCGAGTGCTATAGTTTGATTAGTGATCCTTACCCTCTGTTAAAATAGATAGATGCATAATAAGGCCTTATAAAGTCGGTTATAGGCGCTAGGTAAATATTGGTTATGGGAATCAAGGGATGTAACTAGTTGACAATAATTAGGTACTGAAGTATGGAAACCTTATTAGCATTATAGCATGTGTTGAAGACCTAAGGATGATTTCTATACTCTCTTTCATTTGCCCCTCCCTCAATAGAAGCATATACACATACACATACAGACAAGTCTCCCATCCCTTCCTGTTGATGAGAAACAGGTGTAATTTGTCTCTGAATTTAATTAAGCAGAATAGAGTGCTCAGCTTTGTGTGTTTTCAGTTCCATCAATTATTTAATCTAGAATCATCAATCATATGAAGACAGAAGCATATCAAAATACAGCTATATTTACATTTATTACCTATTTTATGTAAGGATTTTGTACTTATATTAGTTCACCACTATCATGAAATCGTTTCATGGGATATATTTAGAAAGTTATGAAGAGGATGGTAGACTGTAGCTTATAGATGGCAACGATTTTTCAATAGTAGTCTATTTTGACTTTATGCTAGACGCATCATATATGGACTATGGGATAAGTATTTATTCCAGTCGATGAAATAATACTCATACAAGCATATGGCGTAATACATGAAAAAATTGTATGATTAAAGAGTAGTATAAAAATTCAGTGGTAATACAGAAGACAATTGTTCTGATTGATCTTCATGGACTTGAACATTGTACTTAGAGCTTACTAGTGGGGACATTGTTATTTCCGAGTGCTATAGTTTGATTAGTGATCAGCAACATCAGTATTTGATTTGTATATGCAGTAAAAGACAGGGAGATGGGATCTGGTATATTGGAATTATTTATAAAATTGAAATTAAGTTCACTTGGATGCATATTAGAATGAGTTCCACTGGTTGTTTTTTCTTGCCAAGAATTATTCCTTTGGTCCCTCATTTGCATAACATAAAATAGACAATGTTGAAGACTTCTGTGTTCCTTTTTATATTGTTCCGGGTAATTTACAATCAGTGTTGTCAATCGCTTAGCAATCACGGGGCACAAAGTATCTTTATACACGCATTACGCGCTATGCGATGGCGCGCTACCGAAAGTGATGCGAGGCGCAAACTGCACACATAATTTTTCAAGATAGATAATTAAGTACGAAAGAACATGTTTAGGAATTCACATTACAAATATGTCAGGATAAACCGATAAATAATATTTCGCTACCAAATCTCAATATAAGGTCTTAATTTCTAATGCTAACACATCCAAAATAGTAGCAAAGTTCATAATTTTTCAAATCAAATGTCAAATCAAGACTAATATCCAAGCAAAGGATTAGTTAGGGTCCTCATTTGGAGGCTACTAAAAAGGCCTAATGGATTTATTTTGCTTTTCGGGATATGGGTTATCGAGTATAAAGACTCAATTGAAATGTTATACGAGGCTATGTACTATATGCACCGTGCAAAGTCAGGATGCTTGCGAGGCGCAAATGCATCAGATGTGGGGCGCTTCGCCACCGTCCCGCATTGCAGGGCGCATGAGGCGCAGTGAGGCATTAGAAATTTTTTTGAACCTAATTTGGAATGAAAACCCTAACTTTGATAACTAGGTTGGAGAGGGTGAAGACTTTGGGGAATAACAAAGGAACAAGACACGGATAGTAATGATGAGGCTTATGAGACGCAACTGCTGCAATGACCACTAGAAGTATCCCTACATTTACTACATTACCCCAGTTGTCAAATTTTTATTTTTTATTTTTTACTTTTTTTCATAAGGGTATTCCTCAATATATATTTTCAGTAGCAGTTTATCGTCTCTGTATTCATCTATCGTCCTTTTTCTTTTTAGGTATAAATCAAAGTGAGAAAATAGAAGTTTCTTGTCTACAGTGAGGCATTAGAAATTTTTTTAGAAATTTATGAACAACAGCCCAAAAAGGTTCAAAATCAAAATATTATAAGGTAGTAGCTAGGATGCATTATTTTTCGGCATAATGATAGTCTACACATAGTGCATGTGCTTATTAGTAGATTTGAATGACTGATTTCTTGCTTCATGTAGTGTAAGTAGTGCATTGAGAATTACAATTATGTAAATTTTGAGTTGTGCACTGGTGCGTGTATGCGAAAGTAGTGTTAGAACAATGATTTGGATGGTTTTTTCATGCAAAGTTCTGAAGAGGGGAAGTTTTGTTGTTTAAAGTTCAAGACCATAGCAAGTTGTGAAGAATTGTGACTGACCTAGAGTGGAGATGAAGATTTGGATACCATAGCAAGTTGGAGCATTAAATATTATTAAATATTAATCTAAGGAGAAATGTATCGAGAGGACAACTGTAGGCTATGGAAAGCTCCAAGAAGGCTTGTTGAAAGGAGACCTTTCCTTTACCTTTCTTTCTTCATTCAAAAGGATCAAGACTAGACCATTTTTTTCCTTTTTTCCTTTTGCCTTCCTTTCTCTTTCCTCTGTATACATACATGTGTGTTTTGCTTTTTTCCCCTTCCTTTTCCTCTTTTTTTTTTCCTTCTCTCTTTTTTTCCCTTTATTTCTTTTTTTTTTTTTTGGGGTTGTTTTCAGTTTTGCTTCTTGTTTGGTGCCGTTGATTATATTAGATGTTGCTTAGGGTGCATGATTGCTGAATGCTTAGGAGGCATTTGAAGTAATTAGGAATTGGCGATAGCCTGTAGTTGTATTTGGAATGGTGTCCAATGAATATCTCAGTTTGCTGTGATGCTGTTCTTAACTGTATCGTGTGGAATAGCTGAATTAACGGATAACGTGATTGCTTTTCAGTTTTGTTTATTATTTGGTGCCATCGATTATATTAGATGTTGATTAGGATGCATGATTGCTGAATGCTTAGGAGGCATTTGAAGTAATTAGGAATTGGCGTTAGCCTGTGGAATGGTGTCCAATGAATATCTCAATTTGTTGTGATGCGGTTCCTAACTGTATCATGTGGAGTAGCTGAATTAACTGAGAACAACTTTTGAATGATTCTTGTAGAAGTAGCTTAGTCTGAAATAGATAGCTGAATAACTGACAACTTTTGAATGACAACTCATGATTCTAACAAGATTTGTCTGTTTCCTTAGTATTTATTATAGAAATAATATTAAAATGATGAAGTCAACTCAGAATTCTGACTGTCATAAAATTTAGAGGATGTCTCGTAGATGGATGTTTGAATTTTGAATGAGAATCAGGCATGACTTCCTTGAAGGGATCCTAAATATGATGCTTCTCTTGGGTGAACCTGGTGGGGGTAGGTTTCTCTAAGTCTACTGCATATGCTGTAATTTTCATTCTTTTAAATGGGCTATTTATTTCTATTATGCTCCATATTGCAGAGCTGAAAATTAACCATCTTTGCGTTCTCTGGTTGATTTGCATCGTTTAGCTGGTACCCCCTATCATATATTTGTTTCTTACCAGATTGTATCTCATTTTCTTCTTTCTTGAACTTGAATTCTTTAGTAGCATTACCCATTATTTGCAAAATTAACTTCATAATGTGGTTCTTGGCAAAGAGTAGCTACTCATACCATTTTTTTTTCTTTCTTGAACTTGAATTCTTTAGTAGCATTACCCTTTATTTGCAAAATTAACTTCATAATGTGGTTCTTGGCAAAGAGTAGCTACTCATAGATTTTTTTGAATTTCAGGCTCTGCTACACTCCTCTCACATGTACCATGAAGCCGTGCATGCTTTCCCAAACCATGGTGTCAAGTTCTCCCAGCTTGAAGTTGATCTGCCTGCTATGATGGCACAAAAAGACAAAGCTGTCTCTGGTCTAACCCGAGGTATTGAAGGCTTATTTAAGAAGAACAAAGTGAACTATGTTAAAGGATATGGAAAGTTTGCCGCACCTAATGAAATATCCGTAGAGACCCTCGAAGGTGGAAACACAGTTATCAAGGGCAAAAACATCATAATCGCAACAGGTTCTGATGTCAAATCCCTTCCAGGAGTCACCATTGATGAGAAGAAGATTGTCTCATCAACTGGTGCTCTAGCTTTATCTGAAATCCCCAAAAAGCTTGTGGTGATTGGTGCTGGCTACATTGGACTAGAGATGGGCTCAGTCTGGGGTCGACTTGGCTCAGAAGTAACTGTTGTCGAGTTTGCTTCAGACATTGTTCCGACTATGGATGGTGAAGTTAGAAAGCAATTCCAGCGGATGCTTGAGAAGCAAAAAATGAAGTTTATGCTCAAGACAAAGGTCATTGGGGTTGACACATCTGGGTCAGGAGTGAAGCTTACACTTGAGCCAGCTGCTGGTGGTGAACAAACCACTCTTGAGGCTGATGTAGTTTTGGTCTCAGCAGGTAGAACCCCATTCACTGCTGGGCTTGGACTTGATGCTATCGGTGTTGAGACCGACAAGCTAGGCAGGATTCCTGTAGATCATCGGTTTATGACGAATGTAAAAGGCGTCTATGCCATTGGAGATGTAATACCGGGACCCATGCTTGCTCATAAAGCTGAAGAGGATGGAGTTGCTTGTGTGGAGTTTATCGCAGGCAAAGAGGGCCATGTTGACTATGACATGGTGCCTGGAGTTGTATACACACATCCTGAGGTTGCTTCAGTTGGAAAAACCGAGGAGCAAGTGAAGGCAGCTGGTGTAGCTTATCGAGTGGGCAAATTTCCTTTCATGGCAAATAGCAGAGCAAAGGCTATTGATGATGCTGAGGGGTTGGTGAAGATTCTGGCAGAGAAAGAGACTGACAAAATCTTGGGAGTTCACATCATGGCACCAAATGCTGGAGAATTGATCCATGAAGCAGTGCTGGCACTGCAGTATGGAGCGTCAAGTGAGGACATTGCTCGCACGTGTCATGCTCACCCTACTATGAGCGAGGCCGTGAAGGAAGCTGCTATGGCTACCTATGACAAGCCCATTCACATGTAGTTAGCTTTTGTATGATTCTGGTTTAATCTTCACGTCTTTACGAGTTTTTGAAATAAGGTTAGGTTCAGTTATCGGGAACCAATATTGTTTGCAACTGGCAGACACTCTTGTCAGTGAGATTTAGAAAATCTGAGATTTTTGGTTTTGTAAGCATCTTTTAAAGGGTTTATTTCAGAGTCTGAACAGGATTTGGAGTTCAAGTTCTAAGTTGAGATACACATGAAATTTGGTGTTACTGAACATTTGTTCGAGTAATATACTGTTGTCTTGTTTTTGTAATATACTGTTGTCTTGTTTTTGCGTAGAATGCGCTTAAACTCACTCGGGTTTGTAATCATCTGAGATGCAACTTGAAGGACAGTTGGAAAAAGTTGGAACCAAATTGGCAACTCGACAGATTTAGTATGTTCTACATATTCTTTGAAACAACTGAAGCTTGTTATTTGGTGATAGTTCTTTCATACACATGCGCAAAGGTGAGTCAATCAACAAACAGTCAGAACGACCAACATCCCTAAGTACCTAATCCTGTATTCCCTTGTTGAAACTAGGGTATAACAACCTTTTGCTTTCACTTGAACTCTCTCATGGCTTTAGTAATCTACTGGTATGATTCCATTTGCTTTACCATTATTGCATTAGCCATCACCAGCTCTCTATGGGTAATCCTAAAGAAGGAGGGCAGTCGGCGTGCAGGTGATTGGACCAAGTATGACTACTGGAACTTGCTGGTTGTTGTCGCTCAGGGTAGTGAACCGAGGCTCATCGCTATGTCGAGAACTGGGCATGTGGGCTCAGATCAGCCCTGGATGAGCTGCTGGCGATGCGTTAATCCTGGATGGCTGCTTCTGCTTAGGATGTTTGCCTTCATCGTGTTCGTTGGGATATTGTCGTGGGATATTTTGGCTTATGATTCAACCATTATGGTGTACTATACTGAGTATGTGGCTGCAACCTTTATTCTTTTTGAGGATGTGATTCTCCAGGAATATTTGGTTAAATTCATATCTATTCTCGATGCAAAATTACATCAGTTAGATGCATATTTTGACTACCAACAACACTCAATTTTGTTAATTACGTCAATTTTACGTGAACTACACTCATTAAGTGCAAAATAACTACAAGTGATACGAAGATTATTAGTTTACAAATCAATAACCCTGTCGCAGTATAAAATAGGAAAGAAACTAGAAGGGCCTAAGCGAATTAAAATATCTTTCATTTCCCAAAGTGTATTAATAGGTGTAGACAAGAAACTTCTATTTTCTTTCGCTTTGATTTATACCTAAAAAGAAAAAGGACGCATAAATGAATACAGAACTGCTACTGAAAATATATATAGAGGAGGAATTACCCTTCTGAAAATAAGTAAAAAAAATAAAATATAAAAATTTGACAACAGGGGTGATCTGGAGTAAATGTAGGGATACTTCTAGTGGTAGTTGCAGCAGTTGCGTCTCATAACCCTCATCATTCCTATTCGTGTCCTGTTCCTTCGTTTCTCCCTAAAGTCTTCACCCTCTCCATCTCCAATCTCGATATCAAATTTAGGGTTTTAATCCAAAATCTCCTAAAATGAATGAGAAGAGAGAAGGCTTGGACTACTGGATCCAATGGCAAGTGTTCGTCTGCGCTCTGGTCATCGTCGCTCCGGCGATCGCGGCGGCGATCGTGCTCTCGAGATATAGGGATGAGCGATTGAGACCGTCGGATCTCTGGACTCCTTGCTGGAAGAAGATCCATCCGATTTGCCTTCTGGTGTACCGCGGTCTCGTTGTGTTGATCATGTCGTGTTTGCTGACTGAATTCCTTCTTGTTGACGGCGCCTTCGCCTTCTACTTCTATACTCAGTAAATTTTCTTCTTTCTCTCTTTTCGATTTTTGCCGAAAACTCTGTGAAATTAGGATGGTGTCAATATCTTGTGATGCTTATTAGCAGAACGAGTTAAAAATTTGGTGTATGGTAGTTCATCTAGGCTTTGAAATTGAATTGGAGAAACTTTGAAAGGACTTGAAAAAAAGAGCAAGATTTGGCGGTGGAAAGATATTTTGCTTGATAAAGTTCCCAAGGCTTGAATATTCGATAAATTTTGCTTGAATCCATTGCTGAAAGGACATCTAAAAACTAGGTAGCACAGATTCGGGTGCAGACACGGACACAGACATCGCAAATTTGTAAAATGTAGGGACATGGCTATATATATATATACTAGTCTACAAACCCGTGCAAAGCACGGCTGTAAATTATTATTTTTGAATATTGACCAATATTTTTAAGTGTATTGTAAATTTTTGCAATATATTTAAAAATATTAATTTTCAAAAGGTTTTAAAATTAATAATTTTAAAAAATGAAAAATATTAATTTTCAAAAGGATTTAAAATTAATAATTTAACCGAGAAAATTAATATGCTAATTTTTTTCTGCATTGTTAGATAGAAGATATTAGAAGTTGTTTCAAGTTTAAGGGTAAGTTGGACATGAATACGAAATTAAGGGTAAGTTGGACATGAATGTAAGAAAATAAGGATGTCACAAAACATGTGAATAGGAAGGTAGCTTCCTGGTTCTCAGGAGGTTGTTTCAGGCCTTGAAAGGAAAATAATCCATAGTAAGCAGGAAGCAAAACAGTCTTACAGATAATAACCATGCAAAATAACTAAAAGTTAAAAAAAAAAAAATGAGGCATCAATCAGCTCTCCAAAATCAGAAAATAGTTGTAACACATTATGCAGGAATCTAATATCAAGGAGATCCAATATATGCAATATATACCTAAGGGTAGGGCATCAAGCCTTCCTTTCCAGTGGAATTGCAAATGTTTCACTTATCTATCCAAAGTCACCGGCGTCCTGATAAATAATAAGCCTTTTAACTACATGAAGCACATCTTCCAGACAACTAATCTATGTTAATTTCTTTTGATCCATTGACATTCTTAAGCATAACACATAAAAATAACAAATAAGATATTTTTTCTTTCCTCAATATCAATTGCACAAATGAAATATGCTTTGCGTAAGAGTAGATCAAAAAGAAGGAAATGAAAACGAAAGCACTGGATCTATCTACGATGTTCTAACTTATTCAAAAGCTAATATAGTTGTACAAATTAATTTCCAATTGTAGAAAAATATACTTACCAATCCTCAAACACCATCTGACCCAACTGCATTTATTTGTATGCATAATGGTAAATCCATGATAGTGTTCAGAGTCTCATAATTACATAGACTCCAAATACTCACAAATTACTCACTGTAAGAATATACTAAGATAACAGACAAATTATAATTTGTATTTCTTGAGTTTTGCTATTAAGACACTGCGTTGATGTCAATGCAGATAATCCTTAAAAATGTGATTGGCGAGCGAAGAGAACCTATTTCAATTTCATTTCATTTTGTCTTTATATCAGGCTAATATCGATTCTATACAAATGAATTAGAGTAGAGGTTGAACTTACGGCCATGTGGAAGGATTTGGAGATGAGGAGCGCCTGTTTCAGATCGCCATGGTTGAGTTTGCAGAGGATTTGTACCTTTGATATCAGAATGCATAATTAAGTTCTAACTTTAGAGATGAAAAAAAATAGAATTATAGAAGAAGAGGGGGTTTTACCAGTGTGTCCAAAGGGAGAGATGCAATGGAACCGCTCATGGGAGAAAATGGAAGGAGGATGAATTCATTCCGTTGCTTTGTTGCTTTCTTAGAGAAGTGGTGTTGTTTAGAAACTACCTATAACCGTCGAGAAAATGGAGGGAGGATGAATTCATTCCGTTGCTTTGTTGCTTTCTTAGAGAAGTGGTGTTGTTTAGAAACTACCTATAACCGTCTCTTATCTTTTCAAAACTAATAATAATAATAGTGATATAATAAGAATTGTCATTTCTTGTTCACATTCCTCTACTCCATCCTTACGCTTTTATACATAAAGTAGTTGATATATATATATATATATATATATATATATATATATATATATATATATATATGAGAAAAATGGGTATGCTTGGTACCAAGCACTACTTTTGGTGCTTGGTAGTGAGGTGTATCAATCACATCCACTCACTCAAATAGGGGACCACATGCACATGAGTTGGGGAGTGGATGTGATTGATACACCTCACTATCAAGTACCAAGTACCAAACATACTCATTTCTCTCTCTCTCTCTCTCTCTATATATATATATATATATATATATATATATATATCGACTTGAAAATGATCCCCACTTATTTATTCACCCATTGAATGAGTGGATGAAAAGTGGTAAGCCTCACTACCAAGCACTAAATTTGGTGCTTGGTACCAAGCATACACATTATTCTCATATAAGAATAATGGATATGTTTGGTACATAGCATCAAATTTGGTGCTTGGTAGTGAGGTGACAACTTATCATCCACTCATTCAATGAGTGAGTAAATAAGTGTGGACCATTTTTTAGTGGAGACCTTTAAGGGGCCGTTTGGTTGCAATGTATTTGAGAGAAAATAAGGTAAAGTAAAGATTTTACGGGATCCAATACCAGCTTTACCTTGTTTGGTTCATAAAAAACAAGCCCATTTTGTTGAGGTGGCACTCAAAACCATCTCCCTAGCAAAGGGAAAGGAATTGGGGTGGAAAGTCTGTGCTTGTCTGGGTGAGGTGGACAACCCAATTCCAAATGTAGTCATAACTACACCTAATTACCAAAAACATCCAAACAACCCCTAAATGTGTAGATGGGAATGGGCCACCTCACTACTAAGCACCATATATATTTGTGCTTGGTGCCAAGCATACACATTATTCTCTGTGTGAGTGTGTGTATCTTACATTAGATCAAATATTAAATTAAAATACCTATGGCATTTGTATGTTTCTTTCTATTGTCTATAACAATTAAGAATCAACTTAAATCAAACTAAGAATAAGGTTTAACAATAAAAGTTTAGTTTTGATAGCATGAAATAATACGATTGGTGTTTTCAAATATTTAAGGAACGAATTTCAGTTTTCAGGTGCGATTCGTCTTGATTTGAACCCAATATTACCAAAGGAACTAGTTTAGGGTATAATAATAGGGAATTCGGTTTTGCTTTGAACCACACGTGTCCGTGGCGTGTTCACGGACACAGCATCCAAAACGCTGTATCCGAGTAACCTAGATTATAACTAAACATGAGGGTTATTTTGATATGATTTGTTTATTTTGGAAATTCTTTTGTTTTATGTGTATTGGGAGATTAAAAGACTTAGGTCATGTAATTTATTTGTGAATTTGAAGAATGTGGATTGCTGGGAGTGCAATGTTATAAGAGAACTTTAGGGTTCTGAATTCTCTATTATTGTTTTGATTTAAACAGTACAAGTGACTATAGTTAGTTGAGAGTCTTGAGACCAGAATACTAAAATCAAATCTTTGTCTAGGCAGAAAGATACTAGAGAATCTTTTAAGATTGGTTGAACTTTGAGCGATTCAAG